>BQMZ01000396.1:0-97993 GCA_036984285.1 Chlamydomonas sp. KOR1 | reverse complement strand
GTACATGCCAGTGGAGGGAGTTCTGCTGCTGTGGCAAGCGTTCGCCACCCCGGTGAGCGCTGCGCGCAATGTCCCATGTGCCAAGCAGCTCCCTGTGTTACCTGAGAGCACCGCATCATGCAGCAGCAACCGTGCGTCATGTCCACTGCTCTAAGTCAACTATGCAACCACTCCGCCCCGTCCATGTGTTGATGGAAGACCGCCCTGCACACCGCTGAGCGGACACCCCGTCCGACAGGCCCATTGCTGCCGTCCTGATTTCCTCTACAGCAACACACCGCATTCCTCCTACCCATGCCTTACTGCCGCATCCTGCGCTCGCCAATGTTCGCCACTACCCGTACACATCACCTCTTCAAAGCAATCAGGTGGCACACACCGGCTTTTTCTCCGCAGGTCAGCCCCACTGCCCAGGCTGCCATCACCGCCGCGGACGCGCTGTGCAACTTCCTGTGCTGCTGGGTGCTGTCCGACAGCTGGCCGTTCAGTGGCGTCAGCATGGGGGCCATGCTATGCTCCAACCTGGTTCTTGCCTACCTTTCCCTGCTGGTGTCCAACTGGATGGACCAACGCCGCAGCGCCAACCTGCACCCCAGTCCGCACGAGCATGTGGACGTGCACGCTCCAGCAAACGCGCACGTGCGCCAGCCAGGCCCAACGTCTCACGTTGAGGGGCAGTTACGCAGCGAGCAGTTGGGTGATGACACTGATGGCGTGGGTTGCGCCCCGCCGCAACGTGGGTCGGAGGCGGGGGGGCAGGAGCGGGAGGCGCTGGTAGGTGCGGAGGTGGAGCCGAAGCAGGGCGGCGACGAGGCTGGTGAGCGAGGGAGTGTGGGGATGAGGCCAGTGGGTGAAGTAGGATGTGGGCGACAGGTGTGCGGGGGGTGGTAGGGTGGCAGGTGCGTTTGGTCGCAACCGAGTCGGGCATGGGTCGGTCGTCGTTACCTGAACCTCCTTGCTTTACGTGGTGAGCCCTGCCAGGCATGTGCTGTGCGGTTTACAAGCGCTCTGGTTCGGAGTTCGGAACTTACCTGTAACTTCTTCTTCTTGTTGTTGTTGTTACCCTGCTGTGTGGACGTGTCCGTGCAGGTCGCAGCGCCAGCGCAAGTACGTCTGTCGCGGCCGTACCGGAGCAGGTGCCGGGCTCCGCGCCCTCCGATGAGGCACATGCGACGCCACGGCCATGCCTGCCTCTCCAGCCTGCCGATCCGGGCTGCCCGGGCCCTGCGCGCACAGGCAATGGATCCTGCCTCAATGACCTAGCGCCCGAGGAGGCGACCATCCTCACCCGTGTCACCACGGCTCAGGGTCCCACACTGCAGCACCAAGCTGAGCCCAGTAGCGCCAACGTGGCGAGGACCTCCCTTGAGCAGAACGCTCCTGCCTTCGATTTCACCGGCCCCTCGTCTGCAGCTTTCGTTCGTCCCAGCCGGGAGTCCGTCAGCACAAGCACAGTGGTGGACAATGCGGGGCTGGCCGACGGGCATGGAGGTGGCACGGGTGCCGCGGACAGCAGCAGCTACAGCGGCAGCGCCTCCGGCCGGTGCCTGGCACAGGTGGGTGCGCGGAGAGGTGTCCTGCCACAGCCGCAGCAGCAGGCGGGTAGCTCCGCTGGCGGCTCTGCCAACCGTCGCTACGCTTCTGGAGGCCAAGCGGCTAGCCACCTGACAGCCTGCGGTGCCTCCGTAAGCAGCGGCAGCAACGGCACAACTGCCACAACCGCCACGGGCACGGCCACCACCAGCTGCGGCCTTCTGGCGTCCACGCCCGGCAGCCGCCGTGGCCACCATGGCAGCACCAGCGCGGACAACAGCACCAGCACATGCGCCCGCAGCAACGGGGTCGCCACATCGAGCTCGCTGGCCCAATGGCTCACCACCTCGCACACCCTCACCACCACCGCCTCCCACATCCTCACCAACACCACCCTGTCCTGTGCGGGGCACACTGCCTGCACGGAGACCGGCATGGAACAGGCTGCTCCCAGCAGCCTTAAACCCGGCGGGGAGGCCTCTCCGAACCCATGCCCGGGCGCACACGTGTCGCGTAGCGCGCGCGCGCCGACGGGCGTGGGCGCTGCGGCAGGCAGTGTAAAGACAAGGTTGGAGGAGCTGCCAGTGGAGCAGGCAGCACTTTATCGGGGGGACCACGGCACTGAGGGCACCGCCCGGCGGCGGCTGCTTGCGTCCCTGCTGCCGCTCGAGCCGCGTGGATCGGAGCGGGTGGTACTCAACGTGCGGAGGCTGGGCGAGGTGGCACTGCGGCTGCCTAGGGTGTCGGATCCCACGTGCTCCGGCACAGGCAGCACCAGCGACGGGTTGTTGCGCTGCGGCTACGGTCGTCAGCTGCCTCGCCGTAGCTCAAGCGCGCAGGCCTACCTCGGCGCCAGTGCCAGTGCCACAGGCCTGGCCCGGCCACCTTCCGGCACCTTCTGCCACAGCCGCGACAGCAACCACCGTGCTTCGCTAGACGCCGGCCAGAGCTACCACCCCCACCCGCCCGTCGACCAGCAGCCGCAGGAGGGCATGCCTTCGCAGGAGCAGCAGCAGCAGCAGGAGGAGCAGGTGGGCCCCCTGCCCCCGCACCTGGGCCAGCCCCGCCCCCACTTCACACCCAACCAGATGCAGCTCCACCACAGGGATCTGTCCCCTCATGACAGCGCGGGCAGCTCCTCCGTGCACACCAACTCTTCCCGCTCCCCTCCTCAGAAGGGCAACGACAACACCCCGTCCGTGCCCTCCTGCCCTGGTCCAGCGGAACCCAAGCCCTTGCCCCTGCCCCTGCGGTCCAGTACCGTGCGTTGTGCAAAAACCCAGGAGGAAGGGGAAACCGCATGCGCGATTATGCTTGGGCTGTCCGGAAGCTCAGCTGACGGCGCAACGACCGCCACCGCGTCCTCCTGCTCGGGCGACAACGGTATGCTCGTGAGCGACAGGGGCGGTAGCGCGCTCAGAAGCCTGGCCGCTCCATCGGGGGCATCGCTCGAGGCTGTGGGTGCGGCGCTGTTGGTGGAAAGGGGGCACTCCCACGAGCTGCCCGTGGCTGCGCACCTGAGGTCCAGTGTGCGCGTCCTGACGAGGCCCCCGGCGCTGTCTGCGGACTATGTCGGTTGTAGGACCAGCTGCGCCCCGCGCGCAGAGGAGGGGCAGGGGCAGAAGCACGAGCCGGAGCAGGAGCACAAACAGGTGCTGGAGCTGGGGCCGGAGCAGGAGTTGGGGCCAGAGCAGGAGAGGCAACAGGCCCTTGAGCAGAGCCAGGAGCAGGGCCAGGAGCAGAGCCAGGAGCAGAGCCAGCAGGAGCAGGCGCAAGGGCAGGCGCAAGGGCAGGTGCACATAACTGCCAGCGCACTGGGTCTGGGGGTCAAGGACGCACCGCCACCTGCAGCTTCCTCCTTCCTCGGGGCTCCCACGTCCCCAGCACACTCAGCGCACGTCCCGTTGTCCGCCCAGCCTCCCGCCCATTCCCAGGGCGCTGCCAGCCTGCCTCCCCTCCCCTCATCAACGGAAGTAGGCACACCTTACTCCCGCGCCCTACGTGCACCCTTGGCGGGTCCAGAACCTGGTCCAGTGCCCCTCTTGCCAGCCACCACCAGCACCGCCATTCCCCGCCCTCTGGGCGCCGGTCCTGCACCCACCATTCCCAGCACCCCAAACTGCTTCGCGGCCGCCAGGCAGCTGGTAGCCACAGGCGGCGTGCATGCCAGCTACACCAGCCCAGCGCTAATACACATGCGCTGCAGCGTGAAGGTGCACAACCTACGGCCCGCCGAGCTGCCAGCGCAGCTGCCTAGCGAGTTTGGCAGGGCTATGGCGTCGGCGGCTCCGTCGCTGGTGGCTGTTGGCGTGTACGTGCGTGAGGGGTGCGTGGAGCTGGTGGCAGATGTGCTGCTGCCGGCCGGGTCGAGAACCTCGGAGGCGTTACTTGCGGCGCTGGAGGCGGCGGTGGGGGCGGCGGAGCTGCGCGCGGGAGCCCGGGCTGTGGCGGATGGAGGTCCAGCCGTGCAGCAGCAGCAGCAGCAGCCAGGTCGTGTCGGGCACCATGGCGTTGCGTGGGAGGGCCAGCAGCAGCGGGGGGAGCAGGTCGTGGACACCCCTTTCACGGGGTTGCAGCTGCCGCAGGGGCAGCAGCAGCAAGGGTTGTACCACCAAGGGACGCACCTGGGCAGGGGTCAGGGTCAGGGACAGGCGAACCCGGGTCGGCTGGGGGCTGCCGAAGCCATGCTCTCCTTCTTGGAGCGCAGCCTGCTGCCGCAGCTGCCCCTGCCCCTGTCTAACGAGGGTGTGCACAGAGTGGGGCTGCAGGCCGGTGGTGACACCGCCACCGTGCACGTGCGGGCCGCGAACGGCGTGCGCACGGCCGAGGGCCTCGGCCCTGTGGGCTCTGTTCGGGCGGCGTTCCAGACCCAGCCGGAAGCGGCAGGCGATCCTGCAGGTGACGCAGCGCAGCTGGCGGCGGTGATGGCGGCCGCGCGCGCCGCGCCGCCCACCGTGCTGTGCGTTACGCCGTGCTGCGTGGCGCTGGACGAAGGGCTGCGGCAGGCGCATATGCAGCAGGTGCTGCTCCAGAGCGCAGCCTTCGCTGCCCCAGGCGACGCGCCCTTCGCAGATGACACCCGCGACAACAGCGGCCCCGTCGGCGCCGGCGCTGACGCGCCGTACCGCGGGCCGACGGTCGCCCTTGAGGTGGTCATCGCAGTCCCATGGGTCGCTTCCGTACCCGCCCTGCCGCCGCAGCCCCGCATCATGCTCCGCCAGGGCGGCAGGTGCCTCGCCGCCAGCGTGACGCCCCTCGGCCCGCCGGTGCCGTGCAGTGCGCCGGCGCAACAGGATCTGCTCCCAGTTTTCGGCCAGAGTGCACTGGGCATGGCTGGCGTCCGCGGCCCCTCGCCCGCCATGACGTACGTCATGTCGTACACAGTACACGTGCCGTTGGACGCGCTTCGGCCGGGGCTGTTGGTGCTGGAGGCGGCGGCGGGCGATGCCCCCGGCGGCGGGAGCCCCCTGTCGCTGCCGTGGCCGGTGCTGGTGGCGGCTGACGGCGCCATGGCAGCGGAGGTGGGCCAGCTGCAGCAGCAGCTGACGGCGGCGGCGACGCGCCGCCACGGCGCGCCAGCGTGGCTTCCCGCCGGCGCCCTGGACGGCGGCGCGCTGCCTCTGCTTTTGGACCTTGGCATATGGTTTGAGAGCGTCGGCATGCCTGACCCGGCAATCGCCGTGGCCGCATCAGCGACGGCGGCGGCGCTGGGGGCGGCTGGCCGTGGTAGCATGGCAGGCGGAGGCAGGCCGGTGGAGGAGCGGCGGGAGGTGGCTGTGGAAGTTGTGGAGCAGCAACAGGTCAGTTTCGGTGCCGCAAGGGTGGCAGAGGGCAGCGCTGAGGGCGACGGCGGCACGGCGTTGGTGTTGCCTGCGAGCAGTGGCAGCTGGCGGAGCGAGGACTGCGAACACGATGCAGGGGACGTCGCGGCACAGATGGCTCTACTTGCCGGCATGCACGATGAGGCCCACACTGCCGGTGCGGCGCCTGCAGAGCAGCCTACCCAGCCCGCGCCACAGCGCCTCAAGCCGCACCCGCACCCCCACCTGCACCCTCATTATCCGCTCGCCCCTGGCAGCCTAGACTGCACCCCGCAACATGAGCAGTGGCTCCGCTCCAGCCCTGTCCTCCAAGGAGCCACCACCAGCCTCGGCCTCCGTCTGCTCCGCTTCTCCATCTCCCGCGGTTGGACCGCCACTTCTACCCTGCTGCTCCGCGGCCTGTTGTCCCACTGCGGCATGGCCTTCCGCGACGTGTGCGCCGCCTTTGCGGACGTCCCAGGCCCCGGAACCGGCCTGCCGCTGCTGCACACTGCCGTGACCAGCGGCAGCCTTGCAATGGTGCGGACCGCGGTCGCGTGGGGCGTGCGTTACAGATGGGCGTTACGGTGGGACGAGCCGGCGGCGGCGGCGGCGGGGCTGACGCCGCTGCACCTGGCGGCTGCGTTGGAGGATGGCGGGCGGATGGCAGGGGATGTCCTGGGGCTTTGGCCGGAGGCGGAGGCGGCGTGGGGGGCGGTGCGCGATGCGGACGGATGCACGCCGTGCGACTTTGCATGCCGGCGGGTGCTGAGCGATGCGGCCGCGAGCGTGGGGTCCGGCAGGGCATACCTGCTGCAGCAGCAACAGCAGCAGCAACAGCAGCAGCACGTGCAGGCGGTGGGGTCGGCACTGGGCCCAGTGAGCGGAGGTCAGAGCGCTGCGGTGCCGGCCGCGTGCGCCCTTCCGGCGCTGGTGTCGGGCGACCACGGCAACGGGGCAGCGACCCATGGGTCGACTGCGCGCCTGCGCGCCGCCACCCTCCCGGCAGCTTCCAGCAGCTACCCGGGCTCCTCAAAGACCCTCTTGGAGGCACACCTCACGCCCTCCTCCTCCCGCTCGCCTTTTGGCATGTCCCCTGAGGCTTTCTCAAGTCAGCGGCCGTACGGGCTGCACCGCACATCGTCTGCGACACCCATGTACCCCACCGGTGTGCAGCAGGTGGCGGGGCAAGCCATGGGCCCTGCCTCGGACGCAGCTGGGACTGTTGGCGTGCTGAGTGGCAGCACACTGCACTCGCCTCTGGGCATGACTGGCAATTTGGGTAACAGTGACCCGGGCTCAGAGGTGGAGCTGTTGGGTGCCCTGGGCTTGGGCCGAATGGCGGCACTGGTGGGGACGCAGCAGGGGGCGCGCACGGCAGGGGGCGTCGGAGGCAGCAGCGTTGGAGTGGCTGCCGCGCTAGCGGCGGCAGCAGCAGCAACCGCAGCAGGGAGGGCAGGGGCCGGCGTGAGCGCCAGCGGAGGAGAAGGAGGAGGAGGCGGGGTGGCTGGCTGGGGCTCGGCGAGGTACCGCGCCGTGGTGCACCAGCCCAGCTTTGAGGGGTGAGTGCAGGGCGCTAGGCTGTCGCCTTGCGGTGGCTGACGTTGCATGCCAGTACGGTGTGTAGTCGTAACCCTGCTGCGGACTGTTGCCTGCTTGCTTGTGCACGGCTGGCGTTGGCCGTACCTCGTGCGCGATTTGCTGGTACCTGCCCAGATCTGCTTACGCATTGCATTCCTTCCCTCCACCAACCTGCCCCTTTGCAACACCTATCCTTTGCCCACTCACCCCACTCCCAGGGCCTCCGATTGCGGCAGCGCTTCTATGGGCATGGAGGCGGGCTGGTCCCGGAGCACCAACACAACGCACGGAGCCTACGCTTTCGGCCTTGGCAACGCAACCGCCACAACCGCCTCCAACCCCAACACCATGTCCGACGCTGCCGGCGTGCTGTCCATGCCCCTGTACGGCTCCCAAGCTGGCACCCTGCCCACCAGCCAGCACGGCCCGCTGCAAGTCCTGCCGATGTCACCCGACTCCCAGGTGCATGTGCAGCAACCTGCCTACCCACACGCACAACAGCAGCAGCATCCGCAGGCGGGCGGCGCTTGCCCGCAAGACAGGCTGGCAATGACCGTGGCTTCGGCCGACCTGCCCGATGACCCAATCCTGCACCCAACGGGTGTCGTACCACCACGGACCGACCACGCATCCGGCCCCGGGGCGACAGCAGCAGCAGCAGCAGCTGGGACGCAGCTTATGCCAGGACGCACGGACAGTCCGTTGTTCGGCGGCAGGAGCGATGCGGAACGCAGCACCCAGCAGCAGCAGCAGGAGCAGCAGCAGCCTGCACCAGTGACCCGGCGCGGCGTGCAGCTCCGTCTGTTAGACCAGCTGGAGGAGCAGCAACAGGCGCTGTGGCTTCACCGGCAGCAGCAGCAGCGGCAGCAGCAACAGGCCCTGAGGCCAACGCTCAAGCAGCAGCACCACAACCTGCGACACGCTGCCGCAGTAGCCGCAGCCGCGCGGCGGCGATCCTCTTCCTTTGGTGAACACGCCCCGCACGAGCAGCAACGCCCTGTGCTGGCGAGCGGCCACGTGCTCGCGCCGCAGGCCACAATCCCGACCACACGAGGCATCGACAGCCACAACAGCAGCTGCACTGACACGAGCAGCAACAGTGAAAGCGGCGGGCAAGGCCAAGGTAGCAAGAGCCTTCCGCTGCACCTGCTACCCAAGCCCTTCCCGAGTCCCGCCGCCAACAATGACGGCCCCGCGCCTCCCATGGGCCAGGCCGCCTCCAGCCCTCCACGCTTGCCTTCGGGGATGGTTTCGGCTGCTGATGCCCCCAACGATAGCGCGCAGCTCTTGTTGCTGTCTGGTACCACAGCCAGGTGCAGCGTCGCAGAAACGGGAAATGCAGCAACAACTGCAGCAGCAGCGGCGGCGGAGGCCCCAACGCCCCGGCGGCTAGGCCGCCCCGCGCTCACACCTGCTGCGGCTGTTACAGCTGCTGGTCGCCCTGAGGCCCCAGGCGAAGCTTCCGTTGCTCGTAGCACCGTAGTGCGGCCCACCGCCGTTGCTCGGGAGCGTTACAGCCCCGGCAACGGCGGCGGCCCTCGGCGGGTTGTTGGCCCGCCGCACTTCAGGACCTCGGGAGGGGGCACAGGCGCACACGTGTCAATCACCGCCCGGCGGTTCGGCTACGCGGATGACTATGCGCCGCTGTGTTTACCCACGGTGGGCGCACAGGCGCAGGCCCTGCAGGACGTCATCAGCATGGGTGGGGAGGGAAGGGGGCAAGGCTGGGCGAGTGGGAGCAGGGTCGCTGCGGGATCGCTAGGCTCAGGTATGCCTACTTTGATAGGAGCAAATGGCGAGAGCAAGGGGCAAAGTGGGAGCATTGGGGGTGCGGGAGCGGGAGCAGGTGTGCTGGTGGTGGGGCGGGAGGGGCGGCATGGCGTACGTGAGGAGGGGGAGGAGGGCGCGCATGCTCAGGCGGCGGGATCGGCAGCAGCAGCAGGGGTTGCTGACGGGGCGTGCGTTGTGGAGGGCGGGCAGGAGGGCAGCGGCGTGCGGCATGCATGGGAAGGGGTAGAGCAGCAGGGCGGTGCTTGCGGGGGGCCTGCAGCTGAGGCTGCGGGAGGGGAGCTAGGGGAGGATGTGTCGGCGGAGGCATCCCCTTTTGTCGCGGCGGGGCAGGAGGCATCCACCGCCATGCTGCGAAGCCAGGACCAAGTGGGGAAGGGCACGGCCGCGGTGGATGCTGCTGCGGCTGGCGCAATTGCCTTATTCGGTCCTACTTCTAACATGGGCGAGGCAGCTGCGCCTGCTGCTGAGCTGACGACAACGACGGCGGCAGCGGCGGCGGCGGGGGCGGGGCTGGGGGCGGGGGCGGCGGAAGCATCAGCAGCAGCGGGCGCTGTGCAAGGGGCAGCTGCGCAGACGCCTCTGCCTATGTGGCTGCTGCTGCTGGTGTGTGTCCTGGTGGGCGCGACGCTGCTGCTGTCTGTGGACGTGGCGACGTGCGTGGTGTGGTGGTGGCGGGGCGAGCGGGTGGCGCCCTCGGCGTGGACGGCGGCGGGGCTGGTGGCGGCGGTGGCGGCGGAGGCGTGGGTGGCGAGGCGGCTTCGCGGCGCGGCGGCGGGGCAGCGTGGAAATGCGCAGGGATGAAGTACATAGGGTATTACTGTAGGCAGTAGACGAGGCGCTGTACCGGTAGTCGTGTAGCTTATGTTGGCAGCTGATGCTGGTGTTGGATTTTGACTACATGCGCATCGTGTAGAAGCTGCACGATAAGGCAGCCTGAGTCAATGTTACGCTTCGTGTTCCGAATAAAGTCTGGTTAAGGGTTTTTTAGGTGAGAAGGGCTTTTGGTGGTAGCACCAGGACTCAGCCGCATACACGAGCCGGCGGCAATGTGGCTGCGGTGCCTTGCGACTGTTGTATAAGCGCGTACTGCATTCTTAATGGCCGTGAACATTCTGGTGCACAATTTATTGCAGAATGAGTTGGGCTTGCAACTACACCGCATCATGTAACGATGCGAAGAGTTGTGTGTACAGTTGCTGCACTGTGTTGTCCCATGGTCCTGCCCTTGCCGAGCTGGGGAGCCGATTATGCGGTACGGTACTCCTGAGCATGAGCTGCCGTATCAGCCATGCACGTGTTAGGGTGACCAGGCGACGCTGACAGAGTTCTTGACGTCAGGGAATTGCTTGGAACCTTCCAAACATGCAAACAGGTGGTGTGCAGTGTACGGCACATGATGTGGGCCCCCATCACACTACCCTGACTTCCTGACCGTTGTGCGTGTGCTGCCGCAAGACATGCAAAGGTAACAGTAAGATATGTTACAGTGTCGTACCATGCAAGGCGTACACCCACAAGCGAGTCAACCGTGCAGCTTAGGACACAGCAGTTAGCAAAGCGTGCAAGGAGGTGCATACAGAGATGTTGCGGTGCTGAGATACACATCAAAATCGAGCAGATCCCACAAGCTTGAACAACAGATGCGACACAACGACTACCACAAGTGAAACTCGTACTCAACATCTTGACCAGCGCGTGAAAAGTCCTCCATTGCAAGGCGCCGCCCGCAACCGTTTGCAGGAGTTCAGACAGCGTACAGCGCGCAAAGCACTTCGTTACTACACATTTCCGCCCGGCGGCACCCTGCTCCAGGGGAGCTTCCCTGCCCTGCACATCTCAGGGGGCGCCGCCTTGGCCTCTCCAGCCAGCGACGCCGGTCCTCACCACCACCGTTCTGACCCGACATCCCTTGCCTAGGGGATGCACAAGGTCCTGGCCCCCATGAACCTTCCAAAGCCAACCCTGGGGTAGCAGCGTCCGCCGCTGGCCCGCGCCACCGCAGCGCGCACTGCACACGCCTATTGCACTACACGGTGTGCAGCCTGTTGCGGCCTGATGCACCAAGCTTCCCAGCAGGGGCACAGCGCAGCTGCCGCGTTACACGCTCACCAAAGCAGCCTACGGTCAGTCGCCCGCCGTGTCAGGCATATCTCGACCAGACTAGCTACCCGCGCAATGCGGCTGGTGCGGAAGCCAAGCTCAGGGCCCCTTGCACGAGTCACTTCGCCACCCGCAGGCCTCACACGTGGCTGCTCTCAAGGCCAACACACTCCGCCACACCTGACTGCCCTTGCAACAGGCCAAGTTGTGCTTGACGCTTTCTCTCACTCTCACCGCACCACCCCATGCGCCTTGCTGCACATGTGTCTTAAGTGCACAGCAGCTGCATGAGGCTGCTGACCTCATCGTCCTCCTCCTCGGCCGCCACCTGCTGCTGCTGCTGTGCCCCAAACGCGCGGTACGGTTGCTGTCCGTAGGGGAAAGCGCCTGGCTGCGCACTCACAGGCACGGGCTGGGGCACAGGCACTGGCACGGGCATTGGTGTGGGTACCGCTGTGGGTGCCGGCTGGGGGCGGGGTACGGGTGCGGGTGCAGGTGCGGCCCCTGGGAACACTGGCACGCCCTGCAGCTGCGGCATGGCGGCAGCGGCCGCGGCTTGCACGGGCTGGGGCTGGGGCGGGAACACGGCGTGCTGCTTCTGCTTCTGCTGTTGCTGTGCCATGAGGTACGGGGGTAGCGGCGGCTGCAGCTGTGCGGTGGTGTGCTGGTGCTGCATGTGGTAGGGCGGCAGGGTCGGGTGCGGGCCGGACAGGGTGTACGGCAGCATGGCGGGCGCGGCCGACTGCGGCATGGCGAAGGCCGCCTGCAGCATGGAGGGCTGCGGAGGGGCGGCGGCCAGCTGCGCCGCCTCCTGCGCACGACGCTGCGCCTCCGCAGCAGCGGCAGCGGCGGTGGTGGCCTCCGCCGCGCGCTGCTGCGCCTCCGCAGCAGCAGCAGCAGCCTGCTGCTCCCGCTGCAGCTGCAGCTGCCGCCGCTGGCGCTCCTCCTCCTCCTCACGCTGCCGCTGCTGCTGCGCCGCAAGCGCAGCCGCGGCGGCTGCAGCGGCCGCCTCCGCCTCCTGCTGCCGCCTCAGCTGCTCTTGGCGCTCCCGCTCTCGCTGCTCCTGCTCCTGCTCCAACCTGAGCCGCTCCTGCTGCTCCCGCTCCAGCCGCAGGCGCTCCTGCTCCAGCCTCTCCGCCTCCTCGCGTGCGGCTTGCTCCTGCTGCTCCCGCTCCAGCTGCTCCTGCTGCTGCCTGTGCTGCTCCAGCTCCTGCTCCTGCAGGGCCAGCTGCTGCACCACCCACTCGTTGCGGCGCTGCATCTGCGCCTCCGTTACGGCGATGCAGGTGTAGGTGTTGCCGTCGTCTCCGGCGCACTCAACGGTAAGCAGGTCGTTGCCGTACACGTCCTCCGGCCGGACGTACATCTGCAGGTGGAAAAGCAGCAACCTAAACATGGAGCCAAGCGGGGCATGCACATGCTCGTCTTGGCTTGATGCTTTGACCAAATGCGTGTTTAGCAGCAACTTATGACTTTTTGCTCCAAGACCGCCGTGTGCCATGGCGAGCCAAAACAGCCAGCCAACTGGGTCTCGTACGTGGAGGGTCAGCACAGCAGCCCAACACTCGCGTGTGGCCCAGGGTCCAGGCCGCACAGTCGCCAAGAGCCACACCCCACACCCACCTGTAACACGTCGTTCAGAACCAGGACGGAGCCGTCCTCCCCGGAGTACACAATGTCGTATAGTACGGCGTCAATGGCCGGGCCCGGCGTGTCGTACAGCACTGCAGACTCGCCGGCAAAGGCGGCGTCGGATTCGCTGTCAAACGCACTGTCCGGCTGTTGCTGCTCGGTGTCGACCAAGTCGGTGTTTCCGTAGTCAATGTTGGCGATTTCGGCCACGTCGTCATCGTACGACAGGTCAGTGTTGGGGGTGTGGCGGTCGGGCGGCTCGGCGGCCATGAGGGCCGGGAAGTCGGAGGCACCCATCGCAAACGCACCGTGGGCGTCAAGGGCGCGCCCAGCGGCATTGCCGTGGTGCTCGCCTGCACGTAGGTTTGTAACAGGTAGACCACAGCATCAGTGCACCTGCCTGTGGCGCTTTAAGTGGGGGAGGCCAGGCCGGCGGAAGCCCGTAAGGGTATGCCGGTCAGGGCGCGGGTGACCGGGCATGGAGCCATGGGCGGTGGGTACGCGTAAAGCGCGAGGAACCCGTGTAAGGCGTCAGGGAAACATGGGAACATGGGCGGTGGGTATCGCAGCAACCGGGCGCTGGCCGGCAGCCAGCCGAACAACGCTTAACCCCTGCGCAGTGCAGGGGCAGAATCCGGAGCGCGGCAGCTACGTCACACCCAACCCAGATCACGCCCCGCTACGATACTGTCTAACACGCATGCCTTCCTGCTGCCCGACCCCGCCCATGGCCACCCAACTCACCGTGGGCAACAGCCTTGTGGCCCCGGCGCACAACCTCCCAGCCATCGCCGCCACCGCCGCCGCCGCCGCTCTCCGCCCACGCTGCCCTCTGCGCCGCCGTCGGCCCCTTCCCCCACGCCGCCCCCTCACCACCCGCCCCCTTAACCGCACCAGCCATGCCCCCGCTGCCGGGGTCGGCCTTTGCGCCGGCCTTGCTGTTGTTGGCGGGTATCTCAGCACGGAGCTTCGCAGCCAATGCGCGCAACTCGGCATTCCGCTTGACTGCTGGGTCCAATCCTGGGATGTCGCTGGGTGTGTTGGACGCGTGGATCCGGGCGCCGGGGCCGGCGGCAGCTGCCTTGGCTCCAGCGGGCGGCCGGACGGGGACCGGGGCGTTGGAGTTTATGACCTTGAGGACTGTAGGCTTCGCCTGGGCAATGCCTACGGCGGGTTGAAGCGGGAGGAAACCGTCATGGGAGTACGAGCAACATGGTGATCGATGAGCGTGCGTCGCGGCGCACATAATGTGCGGCTCGCTTAAGCCATGGCGATCACCAATCTGGCTTGTTGCAAGTAGCGAGCTTGGACGCAGGCCTGTTTGCGGTACATATTAACCCTGCTAAACACAAAGCCGTGACGTGGCAGTGCGGAACTTGGTCTTGACGTAGGGGTTGACATGTCCGGCTTCGGCTCCAGCGGCAGGGCAAGCAAGGCTCGTGCGAATGCACCCGTAGCTCGTGGGTACATGTCCTCACGGGTCGCTGCTGCGGGATACCAGTAGGGGTGCTGCTAGGAGGGACTGTGTCCGCGTACCTCCGCATGAGCGTACCTTTTGTCCCTGCGGTGACGCCTGCAACGACGGTGGCGGCGGCGGGGGCCTTGGCGGGGGCCGGCGGGGGCTTGGGCGGCCGCGGCGGGGTGCCTCCAGGAGCGCTTCCAGCTTCTTCTCCTGGGGCCGACAGCAGACGGAGGAGTGCGATGGAGGGCGTAATGGATTAAGGACTGTTATGGAAGGGGCGAAACACAGGATGATGGCCGCAGTAGTCTGAGACGTGTAGTGAGATGGTGCCGGTAAGATGTGCCGCTCGCTGTGCCCTGAGGGTAAGGGATTGCACATG
The DNA here is from genome assembly GCA_036984285.1 of Chlamydomonas sp. KOR1. Lineage (NCBI taxonomy): Eukaryota > Viridiplantae > Chlorophyta > Chlorophyceae > Chlamydomonadales > Chlamydomonadaceae > Chlamydomonas > Chlamydomonas sp. KOR1. Next base: position 83,715 of record BQMZ01000396.1, on the reverse strand, counting down.
CGCCTTCCAAGCAGGGGCCTGTCGCCTTGAAAGGACGTCCCAAGACGCCTTGTGGCACGTAGGCTGAATCCAAGGGGTGCTGTGACCCGAAAAATGCTGAGGAGGGCAGGAGGTGCGCTGCAGGATGACTTGCAAGCTAAGCCCCTGGGGCCATCAAGCACTGGCCCCCACCCACCTTTTTCTTCTTGTTCTGTGGCTGCATGATGTGCACCTGCATAGAAATCAGGGGTTGCAGAGGGTTCGGGCCACGGCATGGCGCTGCATATCGGTACTCGGTAATGGGACGCACAGGAAGCGGACAAGTAGGTGCATGATGGGCACGTGCCAATGCTGCAACCCACCTTGTACACATAGGCGGGGCAGGGCTTGCCATTGGTTAGGACGGCGGGGCACCTGAATCCGTTCTGTGGGCACGAAGTATGCAAGGGAAGGGTCGCGTTAACAGTAGTGCACCCTGTTGCTCAAGCAGCTTGGCATCAGCGGCCTTTTGTCCACTGGCTCGTGCCTGCTTACGTTCCGGTCTCGCATGAAGCGGTGCTTGCTCAAGTGGTTGGTGATGCAGTCTTCGTGGTACAGTCGCGGTGGGCACATAGCGCTGTCGCAGTCCAGCTCGCTGCGGGAGGAAGAGGAGTCAGGCGGGGGCAGGGGCGAGGTAGCAACGTCAGGGCAACTGGGGCTTTGTTGGCACCTCTGAGGGTTTCAACGGGCAGAGGCAGCACATAGCCCGCGCGCCTCAGCACCACTTACCGACGATAGTCGCAATCATCCACCTCTTTGTTGCATAGCGGGCACCGGCTGTAGAGGTCCTCCGCATTCTCGACAGCCGCGGCTCCGGTCTTCTCCGCGTGAAGGAGTCGGACCTTAATTGACTTTTTAGTTGCTTTTGGCATTGTTGTTGGTTGTGGTGGTCAGCTCCAATAAAGCTCTCGAGCCTTGACAGTTTTTCGCCCTTCTCCGTTTAGCCGAGCCCCTTTCCGGGCATGAATGGTATGCAACCTATCGAAAGTCCTACTTTGTGGCTCTCGCCTAGGGAGCCCGTCGCCGGTTGCTCCCGCAGATTGTCGGAACCCAGAGCACGGAGGTAGCGGTCAGCGCCAGGAAATAGCCAACGAGACTGGCACAATATGATTACAATGTAATTTTGCAGTGCAGCGATGTGCCGTCGTGCGTGCAGATCTAGCGAAATGCACGTCGCGTCGTGCCTTGCCATGTCACTCTACACGGGCATCCTGTCCTGGTAGGGCCGCATACTGGGCATGACGGAAACACGTTGCTGGTAAGATCACTCCCACACAGGCAGAGCGGAACGATCCACCTGGGGAGGACAGTTTACTGGAAGGGAAAGCATACAGCACAAGGCAGCAACACTGCCAGCAAGACGGCCAGCAAGACGGCTGGAGGCAGCGCAACGGGGGCTGGCGGGGCCACGCAGACGTTTCACATCGGCCGTCAATCTCTCGTAATGGCAATTTGGCATATCGTGAGGCTCCCGTGGGTACCATACTAGAGAGCCAGGTACGGCCACGGTACCTGGCGCTGTACGTAGCTAACGGAAGGGCGTCGTCACTTGCCCTTGTGGCTCGAAGGGTGCACTGGCGCTCGTGCATTGGGTAATCGCAGCGTACGATACACGCTGAGATACACAACCCAGAAGCAGCCCAGTGACAATGCTGTAAGCACGGTGGGCCGCACCTGTAAGTGCTCGCAGGGGGGCACTTGCCAGAGCTGCTTTCCGTGCTAGGGAGGTCGAGACACGTGACGTGGATACGGTGGTCATTCGTACAGTGGGCTGGAGCCGCCGCGGTGCGGGCTGGAGCTGTAGCATTGCCTGTGTTGGGTCTACTCTCAGAGGGCGTGGGGGTGCACCGGTGCAGGCATGTGGGAAAGTGGGAAGGGCGGTCGGCAGGCGGTCGGCTGTGGGGCTGTGCCGTGTGGCCCCTGGCGTTGCCAGAAGGCCCTTCCGAGCATGGCTGGCACCAGCCTCAGGTACGTTCCCTCCCCTGGCCAGCACGGTGTGCCGTGGGCGCCGGGGGAAACCGCGGAGCGGTGAACTGGCAAACGGAAGCAGTCAGCCTGTGGAGAGCGAGGTCAGTGGGTGCCGGGGGGCCGGCAGGTGGAGCACCGCATGCAGGTGGGTATGACACGTGGCAGCGGCTTTGTGGTCAGGCAGGGGGCGGCCAAGGGTGGCTCGTGGGTGCAGGAGTTGAGTACTGACAGATGCAGTGCGATGCACCGGTCGCTCTGCAGGATATGTGCCGGTACGGCAACACAGCGTGAAAAGTCATAAGGACCCAGGCGCGGTCCAGGCTGCAAACGTCTGGGTTGACTAAATCTGACAGTACGTTCCCTTCGGGCTGAAAGTCGAAGGGCTGAAAGCCGAAGGTCTGAAAGCCGCAGAGGGGAGGGCTAAAAGCTCGAACATTTACAGAACCAGGATCATTACGCAGTGTCAACCTATGGGTGCCCTAACGTTCCGCCAGCCTGCAAACGGAAGGCACTTGCCGTGCAAGACCGTACCAGCGTACCTTTACACCGGCGTATGAACATCCCGCGAGGGCGAAATGGGCTTGTGCTGTCCAGGTTTGCCTCTGCAGTGTTGCGAAGTCCCTTGGAGTGTCGCATGTGCCCTGTGCACGATGGTGCAGGCCAGACGAGGGGGCGCTCCCCTGCGCCGGAGAGCTTAGCAGGTCGACAACGGGTCGACAGTCGAGCACCAGCCCCTGCACGCTGTATGCATAATCACCGTCCACACGTCAAGGGCGCGTAAGTCAGGGACGATGGGTGCTGGTGGCATATCTGCTGACCTGCCACGTAGGACACGTGGTGATGCGTGCGGTACCGGTAAGTGGGCGTTGCTGCAAACTGAACCTCGTGGCGCCAAGGCCTGAAAGAGTGTGGGCCGGCCTCAAACCGAGCTGACGCTGAGCCAGGCTGATCTGAGGCATACAGCAACAACATGTTGCAGCATGTTGCATCACGTTGCAGCATGTTGCATCATGTTGCAGCATGTTGCATCCAAGTGTGCTTTGGGTAGAGGCGCCGTTGCGGGAAGCGGGATGCGTAGTTCGAATACAAACAAGGTCAGTACGTCACTTGTTACAGAGCATGCAGGAGGGCACTTGTCAGAATTATTGGATTGAACTACGATTACCTGATAGAAGGCCGCATGCGTCCCAGGACCGTGGTGTGTACAACCGCGTGTGTTCCAGGCAGGGCTAGCGCCCACGTGCACGCCACCCTGTAGTACCGGTAGTTTCCTGATACCTTTGCTCCACACGACACTGGTGTCCGTCGCCTAAGTGCATGGCATCAGGTGGCAGAGCACGTGCTGTAAGCAGGATCAGCGCTGACGAACACTAACGCCCATCCCCTGATTTCAACCTGCCGCAATCGGCCAGCATGGTGCCTCAGGGGTACGGCCCGTTGGGTCCCACGGGAGAGAAGTCCCATTTCATGTTCACTTGGATAACATTTAGGAGGGGTCTTAAGGGACAGATTTCTGCTTCACGAGGCATCACATGTCTGGGCTGCCTGCCTGAGGGGGAGGGTGCTTCCGTACGGCGTGCGTCTGTGGGGCTAGTGGGGCCTTTGTTTGGTGGCAGGCTCACGCGTTTAAAAGGGGGCGGAGCGAAAGCAGCATCCGGGGTGCCGCTTATGGCTAATTCCCCCGTACAGCTGCCTCGTGTCCGGTTTCCTCCCTGGTAGAAGGGTAGGTGGGGGCCACGGGTAGAGACGCTGTTTGTCCTGTGGGTGTGCGTCCACGGGAAGCTGCGTGGGGGCGGGGCCAGGCTGAGATATGGTGAAACTTGAGGCCCGTTCTTATTGCGGTCTACCAACCTGTTGGAGCTGTTTGGCTCCTAACCGTACAGCGAGAGGGGTGGGAAACCCCGTGTCCCTGATTGCCGGAGCCAGCCCTGCCCCGTTTTGGGACGAGGCTGCGCCCTGGAAGGGGGCCAAAACTGTAAATCCATACATACATACGTGAATGGGAAGAAGCACATGGGTGAAGACGTATGGCTGGCGCTGGGGGCAGGAGAGTCGTATGGTTGGCGCTGAGGGATGGCCAGGGCTAGGGCCGTGCTTGACAGTGGGTGCTTCCACTTGGCTTAGGGGAACACGCGTGCTAGGCTTGGCATAACGTAGCGCGCACACTACGCTTGGTATCGATAATATTGGCATGGCAGCATACCCAATATGGCGCAAACATAGCGGACAGGCTGCAAATGGGCCCCACGTCCGAGCTCCGAGGTCTGGCCCATAGCATGGGAGCTTCCTGGCTGGTCCACACCTCCACAGTCCCTAGTCTACAGGACTCAAAAGCCGCTCCTTGAGCAACGCGAGCCGATTCCATCACATCTGCGGCTAGGGTATTTGTCTTGTGGCTGCGGCTGGGGCCATTGTCTGTGTGGCTGGGGCGCTGACTTCCAGGTTCAGCGCTTCCGCCTTTGCACCCGTGCTGCATGTCGGCAGTTGCACTGTCCGTTGTCCGGTACCCCGAAGGGCCGGAAGCCGTTGTCGCACCCTTTTGCCCCTGTCACACACGACTGCTGCATAACGCGTGAGCTACATAAGCACTTTTTTGGGCTACACTGCGAAGCAAGCGTTGTATATGCCTCCTCCTGGTCAACTGGCAACACCCCAACCTCCGCGCGGCCAGCCCTCTACGCAGAGGAGCTGTCCCTACGCTCGGCAGCCTGCTTGTATGAGGCGCAGATAACCTAGAGGAGCACACGGTAACGGAGAACAGTTGCCGGGAGGGCCTGCTGTCTGCGCCTGCCTCTGCTCGTGGACTGAAGGCACGTGTGCCCACCCGAGCTCGGGCCGACCGGGCGCATGGGCCCTCCAACCTGTGGCATTACATGTGAATCTGCAGTTTCACTTCACATCTGCACCTTCTTCGCCACGCTGTGTGCTGATCTGCTGCAGCAATCCGACGGTTGCGGACGGTTAGCACAAATTGCGCAACCCCCGCGATACTGGCCTAGGTCCCTCCTAGGGGCCACTTTTACGCCAGTGCTATCAAACACAAATATAGCCAACATGGCAAACCTCAGCAGCGCCTGGGCTGACCAGGTCGAGAATGAGGAGGTGGGGCAGAAGCTGTGCGCAGAGGCTCTGTCTAGGCATCACTTCCTTGCAAATCGCTTCTGAGCGACAACGCTTCTCGTGTTCTCGTGTCAGGCTACCAATGGAGCTCTGGCAAACAACTCGGACTTCCCGTCCCTGGGCGAGGCCGCCAAGCAGCCCGCGCCCAGCAAGAAGGCAGCGAAGTCCAAGGGCAAGAAGATGTCCCTGACGGACTTCATCGCGCAGCCTGCCGGGGCTGCTGCGGGCTTCCAGGATAAGTCGCTGCAGGACAAGGCAATTCTAATGTCCCTGCCGACTGCTCCGCGCGGCCAGCGCGACGGCGAAGAGCCTCGCGCTGGGCCTGGCATTGGAGGTGGCTTCCGTGACTATGGAGGCCGTGAAGGAGGTGAGTTCTCTTTCGCAAAGTGCTGCAGATAGGGGGTGCCCTGGCCAGGGAGTTGATCGGAGACGCCCCCGCCATTTGCAGGCTTCCGCGGGGAGCGCGGCGACCGCCCACCGCGGGCAGAGATGGAGCCCTCACGTGCAGACGCAGTGGATGACTGGGGTACCACCCGCAAGTTTGTTCCCGGCGGCGGCGATGGTGGCTCTCGCGGCTTTGGGGGCGGCTTTGGGGACCGCGACCGGGCTCCGCGTGAGCCCAGGGAGTTCAAGCCTTCAGCAGCAGACGCAGTCGACGACTGGGGTGCCCAACGGAAGTTTGAGCCCTCTGGGGCCCGGGGATTCGGGGATGACCGGCGCGGTGGATTCGGCGACCGCGAGCGCCGTTTCGACGGTCCACCGCCTCCTTCTAAGGCGGATATGGAGGACAGCTGGGGGCGGGGTCGTGAGTTTAAGCCGGCCGCGGACGCGCCTTCTCGGCCGAGCCGTGGTTTTGCGGGCGATAACGCATCGGCAGCAGATAAGGAGGAGCGCTGGGGGCGCAAGGCCCCGGAGCCCAGTGCAGCGGCTGCGGAGAGCTCCGGGCCATCGGAGCGGCCCAGGCTTAAGCTGGCGCCGCGCTCGGTGCCGGCGGATGGCGCCGGGGCTGGGTCCAGCGATGCTGCGGGGGCTGGCAGCAAGAGCAACCCCTTCGGTGCAGCCCGGCCTCGCGAGGAGGTGTTGAAAGAGAAGGGCGTTGACCCCATCAAGGAGGCCCTGAAGCTGGAGCACGGGGAGGTCATCAGGTGTGCAGTAGGCCTGACGCTGGGGTCAAGGGGTAGGATTGGGAGCTTGCGGTACCGGTACCGTAGCAGCCAAGCCCTGTGCCGATCCTGGTATTCTCCCCAGCTGTCACAGCCGTGCTGACGGTACGGTGTGCGTGTGCAGCGATGGCGCCAAGGGCGCTGGGTGGCGTTTTGGGCACAGCTGCTGAGGGTCATGCGGCGCACACGTGCGTTTAAGGGTTTGCACCACTCTGACAAGGTTTCCTTCAGCATTGAAAAAGCCGTTTCCAACGGGCAGTGTGCTGCGTGCAAACCTGTAGGCCTGCGGCAGTGCAGCTGCGGGTGCACACTCAAGGGTGTAGCAGATAGCGGGAGGAGCCATGTCCGTCAACAGGCGTCACGCGTGCGTTCTGCATGCATTCGCTGTCGTCCACAATCACTTTTGGCGCCATGCCTTGGGTACATGCCGCCCAGTCCTCTACTCGGCCCGTCCTAGCTAACCCACGTACTTGCAAGTTGCTGTACATGGACAGCCACGGTCAAAGACACCACCGCATTCCGGGCGCGCCCCCGGGCACGACAGGCACCCAAAGCCCCTTGATTGAAGTTGCCCCCTGGCCCCTACGCGCCTCGTCGCACGACCCAAGCAGGGACGAGACGGCCGCCGAGAAGGCGCTCAAGGAGGAGGTAGCATTGTTGACCACGCAGCTGGAGGAGCTCAAGGCCGTTGACCCGGAGGGTGACGTGGTCAAGGAAGCTGCCGAGAAGCTGGACGCCAAGGAGCGCGAGCTGCTGAAGCTGCAGGCGGAGGAGGACGACAAGGTCCGCTACGCACGGGGGCGGACGGAGAGCCGGGACGGGCCGGGGGCGGGGGCGAAGCAGCAGCAGGGCGGGAGCCGCGAGCCGCCTGCCCGCAAGGAGCGGTGGTAAAGAACTGCTGCATGGGTCAGTCGATCTGTACTACACGGCGACGGTGTTTGAACTACGCAGTGCAACGACCCAGAGCTCTCCGAGCAGCTGTAGGGAGGAGCAGGCTGGCGCCATGGGGCTAGGCACGAAGCGAGGGGAGGGGAGGGAAGTTTGGGTGTGTTGAAAGGGTGGACGGGTGCGCTTGCACAAGGGGTCGCAGGGCAAAAAGCGGAGGTGCTGTTCGGGTGCTCGCAAAAGAGTGCATGTTTAGTAGTGTTTTGCATCATGTGGTGTGTGTTATTTCGGGTCAAGGTGAATCGGGCCAAGGCTTTTGGTCCGGGGCTGCATGTGCAGAGGTGAGGGGCCCTCAGCGAGAGTGCGGGCTGAGGCGTGAGGGGCACCCAGCTGCCGAGGAGCAGCAGCCGTAGCCTACATGAAGGGACGGACTGGCAGCGCGGCCGCGTGATCGCGAGGCGGAGACTTGACCGACCTTTGTTTGACGTGCCGTACATCGTGGCGTACATCCTGCTTAAGGATTACCTGGAGAGGTTGCGCATGTTCACGGAACGTATGACTTGCATGGCTTGCTGATTTTGAGAGGTGGTTCCGTTTCTGTATGTGCTGGACGTGGAAAGGGTCGTGTGTGCTATCTTCGGGCCGGCTGGCGCCGCTTCTGCATACACGGTAGGAGGTGCACGCGATGGAGGTGGTTTGCGGATTAGGAGCGGCGTCACCCTTGGGCTCTGTCGCGGCCTATGGGAGGGACGACTCCACTGCGCCTTGCCCTTGATGCCATAATTGGCAGTTACGAGTGGTTACGGGAACGAGGACGAGGACGCTGCTTTGTGTGTGGGGCTGCGTTGCATGGTTCTCAGCAGCGCGCTGGGTTACGCACTTTCCATGTAATGCATACCGATCAGGCAATAAAACGCGCTTCTTTGGTGGGGCTGCGCAGGGCTGCGTTTGCGCCTACCGTTGGAGACCCCGAAGCAGCGGGATACGGGGCGTTCCTGTGAGCGCGCCCTGAACCTTCGGTGATGGTTGCAGTGCGTCTGCTGGAAGCGAGAAACGTACCGTGACGGCTTGGTTCTGCTTATTTACGTGCAAGAGATGTCCGGATCCGACCGGCCAGCAGCAGGTGCAACGGGAACACGTACATGGCTGGCCACCACGTACCTGTGTGCACGCGCCGGCACGTCAACTCGTTAGGCAGCCGTGAAGCACAAAACTGACCAGGCCACATGGGGACATCCAAAAATCGAACGAGTTGTTCCAGGTTGTACGGGGAAAGCCTTGCAAACTCCAGCTTATGCGCAAAGCGTCCGAAAATGCGTGCCGTGCAACAGGTCAACAGCGCGCGGGAGCAGCGCATGGGACGAGCAGAAGGAATGCACTCGTGCACACCACATACACGCGCACTTCCATCCGGCGGGCATCCGAGCCATGCATACGTAACAGCTTGTCCATGTCACGGTGCCAGCATTCTCTCGATACCGGTCCACAATAGTGGCCCCGAAGACCGCCAAGTGCCGTTCGTCATGACCACGACTGTACCGTAACCCGTACACCATAACAGACACGTGCTGCGTCTGGCAGCAGGGCTTCGCACACCTACACTGCGCAATAGGACCTGCCGCTCACACTTGAACGCGCAAGTTTGTGCTCGCCGAACCCTCGCGTTCTCTCCCTATTAGTGCACTTGCGCCCCTGCCAAGATGCATACAACCCGACAACACCCCACCGCGAGTCAACACCCACATCCGGCCGCCCTTGACCCCCCCGCGCACCTACTACACCAAGTTACACTGCACACCAAAACGTACTCCAGCCGTTTAGGATTGGCCAAAACACCTCCGCCACGCATCACTGCCATGGTACATCCCTCCCGTCACCAACTCTTGCTCCCACACTCCACACCACCTGCACACGATTTCCCCGCGTCTTTTCGCGTCCTCACGCCACCAGCAAATGCCAAGGTCCGAATGCACTCCACGCACTGGCCCCGACCACAAACCCAGCATCCCCCTTCCGGCTCCACCCCACACAATCTTTCTTGGACCCACCCTCCACCCGGCCTACACCACAGACACGATTCACCCATCCCGGGAGCTGCGCGAAACCGGCACAGCCCGGTCCTCAACCGTCGTCGCCGCCGCCGACGACGACGCCGACCCGTTTGCATGCCCACCCGTCGCAACGGCCACGCTCGCCGGCACCCGAGGCTCAGGCACTGTCCCGACGTCCGCCGCCGCTGCCGCGGGGGTCTCCGTGCCGCCGGCATCCGCCGCGGCAGCCGCCGCCACTGGCGGCCTTCGTCGCGCCGCCGCAGCCCTGGATGGGAACTCGTCCAGGTCGTAATCCTGGTCAATAGACCGCCGGGCAGGGCTGGCGCCTCCGCCAGCCTGCTTCGGCGACGGCGCCGATGGCGTCGGGTCCAGCGAGGACAGGTCCGAGGCCAACGGCGCCGTCGTCGCCGCCGACAGCTTTGCAGCTGCACCTGACGCCGCCGCCACGGTCGCGGCCGCCGCCGTCGCGACGGCCTCGGCGATAGCCGCCGCCGGCCCCGCGCCGCCGTCGACGCTCGCCGCCGGGCTGCTGCTGGCGCTGCCGCCGCCGCCGCTGATGGCCGTGCCTGGCTGCGCCGCCTCCGCCGACAGCGCCGCCGCCATCTGCGCGTCCAGTTCCGCCGCCGCCACCGCCGCCGCTTCCTTGGCGATGTCGTCTGTCTCGCCCGTCAGCACCAGCATGTCCAGGGAGGCGGAGGCGGGCACGTCGCCCGAGGACTGCAGCCAGTCCGCCAGCGCAGTGGTCCTGGTGGGGTGGGCGTGATGGAAGGGTCAGGGAGGGAGCTTGTCAGCGACACGTGGCGTGACGGCAGCCTCAAACAGCGAATCGGTGTTCAGCATGTGACGCAGCCGCTAGTACAGTCGGAAGGGAGGCAGTACTGTATCCAGGGAGCCATCCACCATGACACAAACGTAAGCGCTGCTCCCTATCACGTAAAGATGTTTTCTTTGGGGCCTAGGCCCCCGCTCTCTTGCCCCACACAACGCCCAGCAGCGCCCTGCCACCACCAACCATCAACGCCCCATGCCAACTGCCCCATGCCCACAAGAGCGCCCCCCACCTGGCCTCGATGCTGTCCTCGATACCGCGCTTGAGGAACGACACGTCGATTTCCGATGCGCCCAGCGCCCCCAGCAGCTGGCTGCCTAGCGCCAGGCCCGCCTCCACGCTGCGGATCACCACCTGGTCGGCACCAGCCTCCTCCAGCTCAGCGGCGTGCCTGGCGGGGAGTATGGCAACGCAAAACATGCACGCACGCCGTTTACACGTCATATACAATACCGAAGACGCAAAGCCTCGTCAACGGCCCCTTCAACGAGGCACGCACAGCACACATAGCAACCGTTACTCATCGCTCACATCCTTTTGTACCGCTCATGTGCACCGAGTGAAGCTGATCCCACGCTGCGGGCCCAAACCTGGTTCGCGTCCACAACCTCAAGCGCGGCTTGCCATTACGGTACCCCGCATAACACTCCGCCATCCTGCCCCACCTCAGGTCCGCGGCGCACGCGAATCTGGGCACGGACGTTAGACCGCCCTCCCCTCTCGACCTTGCAGTACCCTTCTACTTACACACTGAGCTATCGCTGTGCTTCCCCTCCCCGCACCTGAGGTCCGCGGCGCACGCGAATATGGGCACGGACGGGAAGTCCGCCCGCAGCGTGTACACGGCCTGCAGCGACTGCTCCTTGTCGGCGTAGCACACAGCCACCGCCTTGGGGGCCTCAATGCCCGCAGCGCGCAGCACGGCCGAGCGCGTGGCGTCGCCGAACGTGACCTGGCAGGAGCGGAACAAGAGGGGCGGGTAGTGGCTGAGGACGGGCGGATTGCGGTGGAAAGAGGGGCCTGGAGCAAACGTATACCGGCTGTGCGCGTGTCGTGTCGCCAAACGTGACCTGGCAGTGAAAAAGATGGGTGAGTGATGTCTGAGAACGGGCGGGTTGCGGTGGAAAGAGGGGCATGGAGCAAACGTATCCTGGCTGTGCGCGTGTCTTGTCGTTTGAGGTGACCAGGTGAGGATCAGGGGCGGCCAAGCGGGGCGACAGATGCTTTTATGCCGACATGGACTGATGGCATCGCCACGCAAGCTCCGTGCAGACTACATGATACACTGGTATCGCCATTCTGGGAGGGAGACAACAGTGTCCTCACACGCGATGTTGAATGCCGCACGCGCACAAGCTGATCCGTGCTAACCCACCTTGAAGCCGGCCTTGCGCCCCGCGCTGACCCGCTCCGGGTCCAGGTCGAAGGCCAGGTATGCCAGCGAGGGGCTGCCCAGGCCCACGGAGGCCAGCGGGCTCTGCAGCATGTTGGCAACCATCTGGCCGGCGGGGGAGAAGCCGCAGATGACGATGGGGTCCACAATCTGGGTGGGATGGGGATGGGAGCACAGGGGGGTAAGCGATGGGAAGATGACCGGCAAAGCAGCCAGTGGCACGCAGTTGGGCGAAGGCGACCTGGTGCATGCCGACCTCCACCCTGAGCCTCTCGAGACACAGCCGCACGTGCATCTCCACACGCCCACCACACCTAGTGCACATGTACCCGGCTGCTCCCCCCCACCCCACTTGCAGCCACCAACCTTGCTCTCCGCAGGCCCACCGTTTCCAAACCCCCTTCACCGTTTTGCGTTTAAACACGGCCCCTCCCCCAAGCCTCACCTGGTGCATGTCCGCCTCCACACCACAGCACCTCAACTAGGCGCCAATCCACACTAATACACCCCACACACCTAATACACATCTGCCCTGATGCTCCGCACCACCAACCCCCACCTGGTGCACGTCCGCCTCCTCTTCCGCTGCCGCCTGGCCGTCCCCTGCCCCCTGCAGCTGCGCCTGCCCCTCCCGGGGCTTGGGCGGGAACACCTCGTCCAGCTTGTTGGCCACCACCTTGCCCGTCTCAGCCAGCGCGGGCGTGAGCGCCATGGACAGCACCACCTGTAGGTGAGGGCACGTTGTCTGAGTTAGCATGCGTGTGTACTAGGGTACTGGGTCAAGGGCGCATGCGTTAGGTTGCTGGCTGGTAGGTGCTGCCTTCGGCGGGCGTATGTGGTGGAGCGAGAGTGTCCCTGCACCCGCAGCGGTGCGATGCGAACTCGAGGCACACGGATGGCATTAGAGATGAGCGCGTACGCGTGCGTAGCACGAAACCCACGCTGCCCGAATCCCACACCAACATCAGCACACACCCCACGCCACGCACCACAATGATGAGCAGCTGGTTGAGGTTGGTGGGCAGGATGCGCAGCGAGTTGGCCAGCGACAGCAGCACGAAGGCGAACTCGCCGCCCTGGGACAGCACGAAGCCGGTACGGATCGACTCGTTCCTGGGGGTGCACGGAGGGGGAAATGGAAGTATCAGTAACGCGGGAGGTTGCAGGGGGAAAGCATGTTCGGAGCACGGGGGGTTAAGCGGTCGGAAGACAGACGTAGTCTGCAACTCGACGATGTAGTTCTGAAGCCGTAAAAAAGAACCCATCCCAACCAGCAGGGGCGGATGAGACCGCGAGAAGCTGGTGCAGGTGGACCGCTCCTGGGGGAGCTTGGAGAGGCCAGGTGTGGAGGGGCATTGGTGGAAGCCGTTGGGTTGGGACGTTGGAGGCCACCCGTCCGCCGTCCGCTACCCACCAACACTCCTGGTTGGACCACAATCGATCAGGCTCAGCGCCAGTCCCCAGCAAACACCACAAGCCCGCCCATGATCCGTACTAGCCACCGATAACACAACAGCAACCAGTGACCTGCCAGCAACCATGGAACAGCCCGTCCACCTTTCGTAATCCACCCACCTTGTGAGACCCACGACCTGCCCCGCTGCCGACACCACGCTGGTCTTGATGACCAACAGGCCCGCCAGGATCCAGAACACCTGGTGGATGACAGGCCAACCGGTGCATTCACATATTGTATTAGTACTGTATTGTATTGATTTGATGACGACCAACAGTTTCGCCAAAATCTGGAACACCTGGCGGACAGGGGACGGTGGATCATGGGGTGCGGACGTGTACCACCACATTGGACGCAGCGCAAGGCGGAACGGGACGCCAGTGGTGCCTGACAACCTGCCGCCAAGACGCGATGGCTGCTCCCAGCCTGCACCGACCATTCGCCAGCGGTATGCTTGATACGTTGCACCCCGGGGGCGCCTTTCCCCACATCCAATGGCCGCTGTGTAGTCATTGTGTCATCCCGCAAGCGCCTCCGCACCCACCTCCCGCCAGTGCTGCTTCAGCAAGACAATGCTTCACTGATAGCACCCCGGACTACCTATCCTAAAAACACAACCGATGTGTGCTTCATGATTGCCCGCTCGCGTTCTATTCCAGCACAGCGCCAGCACCACCCTCCTGCCAGTGCTGCGTGAGGAAGTTGCAGCACGCCGGGGCCCCTTTGCTCACACCCGAGAGCCGTCTCACACGTGCCGGGTGACCCCAGCGCCGCGTTTGCACCCACCTCCTGCCAGTGCTGCGTGAGGAAGGTGATGTTGATGGAGCTGCCGGTGGTGACGAAGAACAGACCCAGCAGCAGGCCCTTGAAGGGGCGGATGTCGGCCTCGATCTGCGGATGGTTAGGCACAAGTGCAAGCGCGAAGCGTGATCGGCACGCAAGCATGTTGGGGAAAAAAGTACTACACGCACAACGGGGTATGCTCCGTGTGCGGCTTGATTGATAGTACATTTCTGAACGGAGTGTTACTGTGTTTCGGTGAACGGGTTGGTACTTCCGGGCTGCTTCGCAGCCTAGGCGCGCTGGGCGGTGCTGGAGGGTGACGTCAGCGCAGTGGCCCTGCCAATGTGATGTAGCTGGTGAAGGGAGTGACCAAGACTGATGTTGTAGATGCTGGTTGCACACCTGCGTCCGGTAGCTCGTCTCGCTGAGCAGCACGCCCGCCAGGAAGGCCCCCATGGTGTCCGACAGGCCCAGGCGCTGCGTGATGAGCGAGGTGCCCGCCACCGTCAGCAAGCACAGCGCGATGAAGGTCTCGCTGTTGCGCGACTGGGCCACCATCTGCGGTGTCAAGACAGGCGGAAAGCATGAGGAAAAGGCAAAGCGACGATCATGTTTTGTATGCAAAAGGGTAGCGCATGAAGAGCGAGCAGGTCCCGTCAAAGCGATGTAGCATGCAGACAAGTCCGGCTGTTGCACGGTGTTTACCCACAACGTCCGCACCTACCGACGTGCGCCCTGAACGCGAGCTGGAGATGCGCCTTACCATACGAGTTAAGACCACTCAGCAGCAGTGTTAGGCGCAGCGCGGTCGTGCGACACACCCATCCTTGGCACCCTTCCCGCTGTCCTCACGTACGCAGGCGAGGGCTCTTCCGCTACCTGCTCTTGCTACCCAAGCACTGGACCGCATGTAAACGTTCACCCACACGCACCTCGAAAATGCGCTTCATGATGAGGCGGTCCGCCAGCAGCAGCGCGCCCAGCCCTGCCACCGTCTGGAGCGCCGTGGGGCCCAGCATGGTGAGCAGCGACACGGGGGAGGAGGCGCCCTGGGATGTGGGCAAGCGGGTGGGTGTGGTTTAGCATGAGGCCCAGAATGGTGAGCAACGACACGGGGGAGGAGGCAGCGCCCTTGGGTGTGGGTTAGCGAGTGGGTGTGGGGTTGCCACTTAGTGGCGATCGGGTGGAACGGGTGTGCAAGGTGTGGGTCTCCCACTCCGCACCTCAGCCTTTACAGTGCACCCGATGTGCACGCCAGCCATGCCGCACCAGTCAGCCATGCACGAGCAGCCCGTGCCTCCTGTTCGCTACCCAGCCCGCAGCAGCTCGCTCCCGCAGACCCCGTCCATAGCGCACCAACACGCATACAGCTAATACACATGCCCCTCTACCACCAACACCAGCACCCACCTCCAGAAGCTCGCTCCCGTTCTGAGTCACCAGCGGCAGCAGCACCAGGAAGGGCACCACCGCGATGTCCTGCGTGGGGCGAGCAAGGATGGTGTGGGTGTTGGTGCGGATGTGGGTGTACACAAGGCACGTCAGGCATGGTGCAGACTGGAATTTTGAGAACAGCAGCGGCAGGAAGGGCACGTCCTATGCGGAGCATGCATAGGCATTGTGGTGGTATGGGCTAGCACACAAGGCACGGCACAGCACACCCGCACGGCGTTCCTAGCACGTACTCCGTCATCCACACGCACGCTGAACCTTCAGGTTGCAGTCCTGACCGATGCACTCGACGCCCACATGCACCCCCAGCATTCCCAACCGATACAGCTGGCTTCTTCTCTACAGCCGAGTAATGCAGCAACAGCAGCATCGACAGCAGCGACCACCGCCATCGACTTGACCCTGGCCACTGCCCTGCCCTGCCCTCACACCACCTACCTTCACTGCTCGCCTGAACCTGTTCCTATGAGGCTGTTTTGCCTACATCCTGCACCGCATCCGCTGCACCCCCCATTCCCAGGTCGCGCTCCCGTACTTGATAGCCAGCTCTCCCCGCTCCCTCGCCCCCACTCACCCACCCACATCCTGCACCTGCGGTCCTAACCCACACGTGCAGCTCAACCCACCTGGGACAGCAGCACACCCAACATGGCGTGCCAAAATTAGGTGGCCAGCTCTCCCCGCTCTCTCGTCACCATGCACCCTGAAACCACGAACCCATGCTTAACCCACACCTGCAGCCTAACCCACCTGGAACAGCAGCACACCCAGCGTTGCGTTCCCGAACTTGGTGGCCAGCTCGCCCCTCTCCCTCAGCAGCTGTAGCACGAATGCGCTGCTGCTCATGGACAGAGCAGCGCCAATTACCACAGCCTCGTCCACGGAGCGGATGGACACCAGCCGGTGGGGCGCGTGGGCGATCTGTGGGTTAGCGCACGTGTGGGTTGGCAGGAGTGCGGGTTGAGGTACGGCGGTATTAGACAGCTCAGCCCTGATCGCACAGTGGGTGGTAACCAGCCGGTGGGAATCGTGTTGTGAAGCCTGTCGCATGCCCCTTCCATCCCACACTGTGACCCCCTAACCCATGGTCACTCGCGTCGTTTGCATAAGGCTCCGGTTCGGTGCCAACGGCATTAAAACCTGCTGACCATTGGCTGCTGACGGTCGGCGACCCTCCCACCTCTGCTCGCCACGCCCACGCAGCGACAGCCCAGGGAGGTGGTCCCCAGGCCGTGCCCCACACCCTCCCCGCAGATGCCCCACACATGCGGCCTGCTGCCCCCTTTTCACCACACCCATGCCGCTACCCACGCTCTCCAGGCCGTGCCCCACACCCTCCCCGCAACATGCCCACAAGTGTAGCCTGCCGCACACCCACACCCACATCCACACCAATACAGCTACGGTACTACCCACGTTCGGCAGGAAGGTGGTCCCAGGCCGCGCCCCACACCTCACCGCACATGCCCCACACATGCGGCCTGCTGCACTTCACACCCACACACCCATGCCGCTACCCACGTTGTCCAGGAAGATGGTCCCCAGGCCGTGCCCCACACAGCCTGCTGCACATCCACACCCGCATCCCCACACCCATGTCACTACCCACGTTCTCCAAGAAGATAGTCCCCAGGCCGTGCCCCACGGGCAGCGCGAAGGAGGTGAAGATGGCTGTGCAGAGCGCCACCTGCAGCGTGCCCAGGCCGAACGCGAACTTGGCCAGGGCCTGGGGTAGGGGTCGGGGTTTGGGAGAGAGGGAAGTGTGACAACCACGTCGTAGGTCGACGGCGGGCAGGGCGGGGGCCGGTAACAGGCGGGTCTCGGCCAACTTTACATGGTGTGAAAGCGGAGGGTTGGGGGTGAGGGGTAGGAAGTTGTTGAGCAGCCGTGTTTCCGTTGGCAGTTGGGAGAGCGTCTGCGAGGTGTCCCGTGGCCAAAGTCGGCGCCAGCATGCCTCATGCGGCGGTGCAGCCTCGGCGGCACACAGCCAGGCCGCCCGCGGCCCAGGTGCAGCAGCATGTGTGCTGATGGCCCGACAGCATGGTTGCGCTGTGCCTCTCATAGCCCGCACGTTGGTATGCCTGAGCCCTGAGGTGGCGCCCGCACCGCTGCTGCTGCCACTTTGTGTCCCTACATCCCTCTGAGCCCAACACACCTGCCCAAGCTACACCGCAGCGGACGAAGCGCACCGTTGCAAACGGTAATACACGTTGTCGTTTCAGCGTCAGGCATGGAAAGCTAGTGTAGGCGGCGGCAGCCCTGTGACCCCCGGACGCGGCACCTTCGGGTGGCCCCCATACCCTCTACGCCGCCCCATGCGCCCATGGAGCTCCGGATAAGGCTATTGAATCACAAGCTTGTGAACGTTTAAAGCACAAACCGGACTTGTTCACAACGGTCAAACGCACCTTGAGCCGGTCCAGTGACAGCTCCAGGCCCATCTCAAACAGCAAGAACAGGACACCCAGCTCCGCCAGCCGCTCTGTGTCTTTCAGGTCCTGGAATAACCTGTAGGAGACGTAGGAAAAGAACTGAAGGGAGTGCGTGGGTAACAGGTAGCATACGTGGTTGGGGGTTAATGGCCTGGGGCCAGGTGCCGACGTGGTGAGCTGAGGGAGGCCCGAGGCGGAGCGACGGGTAGGTTTAGCGCTTTGCGACGTCCGCGCGG
Organism: Chlamydomonas sp. KOR1; assembly: GCA_036984285.1. Classification (NCBI taxonomy): domain Eukaryota; kingdom Viridiplantae; phylum Chlorophyta; class Chlorophyceae; order Chlamydomonadales; family Chlamydomonadaceae; genus Chlamydomonas; species Chlamydomonas sp. KOR1. The sequence continues at coordinate 65,929 of BQMZ01000396.1, read as the reverse complement.
TCTCACCAGAGCAGTATAATACGCAGTATTCGTGGTTTGGACTCAAATGCGGTTGCTCAGACGCAAAGTGTACCCGGCAGCGTATTACGTGTCAGCAAAAAGTACCTCCACACTTCACCCACCCGAGCTGCTTCAGCACCACGCCGCTGAATAAGAAGCCGAGGATAGGCGAGAGCTTGAGTGACTTGAAGAGAGGTATGACAAGCACTGTTGCTGACAGGAAAGTGAGGAAGTCCAGTCCAAGCGGCACGAGCATGGAGCCCTCGGCTGACGATGCCGCGACAGTGCGGCGTCGTGTAGGTGCCTGCCCATGCTTCCCTCTGTTCCATTGAAGTGGACTCCCAGCTACGAAGCCGCATTGAGCGCTACCCTGAAGTGACGCCTTGATATGCAAGCGTGACGACGCGCCATGGGCCACGGGAGACGTGCACCTGTGCCGAGGCTGCCTATAAGCTGTGATACCTATCTGGCTAATGCCACATCGTGGACTAGTTGTTGCTTGTTGCGTCCGGACGGCCGGCATCACGGCCTAACTCGGCCGCCCGCGCAGTACTCTTTCAAATAGTAACTTTCCTTGTATGTTGTTTAGTTAGACTCGGTTAGAACGCGGAGATCCATTGGGCAGGTGAAGTGGTGTTAGTGTTTCTTACAGCCTTTTTGGCCAGGGAAGTGCTAAAAGGAAATAGATAGGCCCTTGTGCGGTGATCGATAGTTCGTATTACAAAAGAATAATGGACGCACTACCACGAGGGTTTCATGAGGGCCATGGGATGTGTCTAGGTCGGGCGTGGCAGTCGCAGGGCGAGGCATCCCTGGCGCCTACAGCCAGCCACCAGCACCCTGGAACAACCCACGGCCAGCCTGCACACAAAAGCAGACCTACGTCTTACCATCAGCAGGCGCAGCCAGAGGCCCAGCCTGCCCGGGCCACGCAGGGTGAAGCATTCGCAAATTTGCCGCAATGTCGTACACCCACGGGACGAGCACGGCCACGGGACAGGCAACACACCCAAAGGCCAACGCAGCCACGCGGTCCGCGCAGTCAGACCACTCTCACCAACCGCTTCGTGCTTTGCGCTCCATTCTCCCTTCAGCCTCGCAAAGTGGCGCAATTGTCCCGGACTTGCACAACCGTCACAGAAACGAGTGGTGATGGAAGCATGGAGACAGCCTGCCCGCCTGCTTGGCCTGCCTTCCCCAATCACAGGTTCAACCTGGTTCAACCTGCAACCTCTTGCCTCCCAAGCACGTTGTCAAAGTGCTTGGCACGCTGGTTTAAACGAGCCCCCAAGTGCGTGCCCGGAGGGACGGCTGCTCGGGGTGCACAACAGCACAGGCGTGTTTCGGATGCGGTGCGGGAGGTGGGATATATATTATCCCAGGCAAGCAAACAAGTGCAGCACAGGTGTGGTTGGGGTAGCCGCAGAGGGGTATAAGCAAATCAGAAACAGTCGGCCTGCGGAGAGCGAGGTTAGTGGTTGTGGTTGGGGTGTGATTGGGGTACGCAAGGGTGCGCTCGCTCGGGGCGTTAGGTGCTGCTGGTGCTTGCCTGTGCTTGTTCGGCTTGGCTTCCCCCTGGCCTGTGCGCCTGCCCTATCAACTCCTTATTACCTGTGAACCTGTCCACTTTTCCCCTGCTTTCCTCATGCCGTTATTCAGCAATTCGCAGGTACTGTCGAAACTGCACAGGTACCCACCAACAGCTTACCATAAGGGTACGTCCGCCAGCCAAGTCCGACAACGCAACGGCACGTCAACACACCAAAAGCCCGTGGTGTGCCTCAGCCAGTCTACGCGACCTCCGACTGGTGAACCTCACTCGCTCACAACGCGCCTCTCATGAGGCCATGCCCCACCTGCCGGGAATCAGTTCCCAACGTGTGCCAACCCTCATCTCTCAACAACACCCCCAGCAACCCAGCCCGCACCCCTGCGCTCCCGTGGTCCACAAGCCTTCAAGCCTTGGCCTTGCTTCTCACCTACCGCCAACCTGCGGCCAACCTGACCCTCCGCAGGCTGACAGTTTCCGGTTCAGCCACTTTGCCGCTCTGCGCTTACCCCCTTGCCGCGGCCGCCGGCCCCCGCCTCGCAAACCTCTCCACCCCGAACGCCTCCATCTCCTCCCTGCCCAGGCTGGTGGCCCGCCCCTCCGCCACCATCTCCGCCAGCAGCAGTCCCGTGGCCGGCCCGTTGAGCACGCCCCAGCACGTGTGGCCGGTGGCCAGCAGGGCGCCAGCCACCCCCGGCACAGGGCCGATGACGGGAAGCGAGTCGGGGGCGCAGGGCAGGTAGCAAGACTGGGAGACCTCCACGGGGGCCTGGGGCAGGGGAGGTGGGTGCACCTTGGCAGCCGTTGGTACGCACGACCTGCACAGAATCGCTAACTGTAGTAATACGTGCATCTATCTATCCGGTCGCAGGACGCACTGCCCTCGAGTGCAGTGAGCACCGTGGGGTCCCCTTGTGTGCATTCAAAGGGTACACAAGGGTACGCACTCTGCTCACTCCTCGTTGGGGCCTCCCTCCTGTTGGCCGCCTACTGACCCACCTCTCTGAGGCAGCTAGCCAGGCTTCCGGCCACCCGCCGGATGTTGAGTATTGACTCCTGATCCACCGTCACCTCGGAGGCGCTGGGTGGCAAGGGCACGTCCTGCCCCTCCCCACACACGTACACAGTGCCGTCGGGGCGGGGGTACACCTCGGGATCCATCTTGTGGCCTGAGGGACGGCAGGGACGGGCGTGGATTACCATAAACAGCCACTACACAATGCCTTCCACGTCGATTACAACTCCGGCTCCGACTTGTGCCCAGCGGAGCAAGCCTACCGCCTTCCAAGGATCGCGCTATCGCAGGCCAACCACTGCTCGCCATGGCAAGGACCGGAAGCGGGTTTTGCATCCCATCATGGGGGCAACCGTCAGCCCACCCCGTGCCCACACGCACCCGACGCGAGCTTGATCCCCGTGAACAGCATGTGGGCGCTCAGCGGCTGCTCCGGCCTTAGCACCACGCTGTACGCCTTGTGCCCCGTGACACGTGGCACGTGGCATCCGGGCAGCCACTGCCGTACCGCGTCGCTCCAGGGGCGCATGGCAATGACCACCACGTCAGCGGGCAGGGGGTCGGGTCGGCCCTCGATGAGCACGCCTGTTTAGGCGTGTCGGCGCAGGTCACAGGGGCAAGGGGGTGGGGTGGGGGCAGGGGGTATGACACGTTGGGCGGACCTGAGGTAATTGGTGGTGTAGGGCGCTGTGGCCTGCATGCGTCGGCCAAGCTGTAGGCTGGGGCTGCCCTGTTTGGGGGTGAATATGTATGTATGGATTATATGGATGTATGGATTATATGGATTATATAATATGGCGCAAGGGCAGGTATAAGACACTACACGGTTGTGCCATGGGCTGAACGGTCCGACCGGTGACGTATGGCCTTATCGTGAGGTGCCACGCCGAGACGAAAGAGGCTGTAGGCAATGTGGAGCCCTGTAGTATGACGTCGGGGTATCGCGTAGTGACACGCCTTCCTGCGTATACGGTAGGTGCCACCTTACCTGTCACCTTCCTGGCCCGCCCCTCGCCGCCCGGCCCCTCCCCGTCCTCCCTCTCCAGCTGCAGCCCCGTCACCGTGCCTCGCAGCAGCTGTGCACCACGTGACACCGCCGCGTTCAGCAAGGCACGTGTCAGGCGGCCGGGGTGCACCTGGGAGGTGGTGCTCGGGTCGCCCATCACCTGAATGGAAAGTGGGAAGATCAAGGGGGGCGGTCGTGAGGTTGGGAAGGGTGCTGGTATAACCTGGGAAGGAAGTGCGCAGCAGTGGGGCGGGTGACGGGGTGCCGGTGGTGACAACCGCGAATGGCCCCAACACCATAATGCTGTGACCCTGTAGCTCTACTCGCCTCTCTTGCCTACAAGGCGTTCGCTGCCCAAGGCCACATCGCAGCATTTGCATGGACGTTACCGACTGCCCATGTTTGCATCATGACCATGATGAGACGTAGTCCCCTTCAGGCAGCAGCTGATAACCGGGTCTCGGGCCAGGCTGTCCCCACACTATGGAGACAAGGGTGAGCACCTGTCCCACGCCCCACCCACCGTCACGGACGACACGTGCCCATCTACCCACGTGGGCAGCAGCGTGGCCCTCCGGGGCCGCTTGGCCGCACGGGGGAAGGATGGGGCAGCCTCCGAGCCTGTGACCTGCAACGTATGGTGGGGACACAGCAGGGCGCGAAGCCACAGGCACAGTCGGAGGAGACTCGGCTACAAACCGATAGGGGGTATGGTCGTATGGCCATCAGCGATGGGGCCCGTGGCCTGTGTGGTGGACGCACAGAAGGAGGGCGGAAGGCGCAAGCACATGTTACAAGTACTCGCACCTGCCTCACTCCTGGCCTGCATGCACCAAACAGGGCACGGGCCCCGCAGCTGATGGCCACATGACTGTACGAGTGTGCAGCATGCGCTTGTGGCCACCGATACAGCACAGGAATCACCATGGTACGCCTGTGGCTTCTGTTCCAGATGCAATGCCCCGCTCCTACCCGCAGCGTGTGTACGTCCCTGTAGCCCACGTCCTCCCCCAGCTCCTGTGCCAGCCTCCTGTGCAAGACGTACGACAGGCGAGCCAGGGGGCCCACGGGGCAGCCGTCGTTCCAGTCGAGAGCCAGGAAGCCGCCGGCCTTGCCTGCGGGGCCAGCCGGGGACGGGAAGGCAGAAGGGGGCCGGGGGGCCGGTGTGGGGGCCTGGGTAGGAGGGCACCAGAGTGTGAGGGGAGCAGGCATGGGGACAGTGTGGGAGGGGGAGTCAGTATGGAAGGAAGGGAGGGATACCGGATATTGCAATCCCTGAAGCCCCTCACTTTGCCGCCTTGCGGGTAGTCCCCTCACCCGACGCTGCGCACGCGGGCTCCTCCCTCTCCACCACGGTGGCCGCCACGCCCTTGGCCGCCAGGTAGTAGGCGGTGGCGCAGCCGATGATGCCGGCACCGCAGATGACAACCCTGCAACCAGCAGAAGGGTATGGTGTGGCATGGTACGGTGCGGCATGGTACCGTATGGTACGGCAGATGTTCATGGATGAATGACGCCGGAGCTGCAGATGACAACCTTCCGTGGCACAAACGGCACGGCGTCGTGGGTTCGCATGCACGTATGTCCGGGATAGCGCCACGGCAAGTGATGCACCCCTCCCAAAAGTCGGAACTATAGCTAGCTTACGGTATCCCACGCACGGCAGAAGATGACTTTCACCGCCTGAGCCCTCACAGGCATTATGGTAGAGCTGCAGCCAAACGCTGTGCACCGTGCGGCACCAAGGGCCTAACCTCCTTTGCTTCGCAAGGATACAAGAAAGCGGAAGAAGGGGGGCACAGAGAACGAAGGTTTCTCCCTTGGCCCTTAGGCCCTTCGCACCCTTCCCACACCGGGCGCACCTTGGACCTGTGCGCGCCGGGTCGCCGGGAGCGGCAGCCGTGTCCATTTGCGTAGTTATGTTGCTGGGGCTGGATGGTGGGGCCACCGGCAGCGGGGGCCCTTGGGGATGGCGCCCCAGGGGTGGTGTCAGGCCTCAGGCGTGGCGCTTGTGGTGTTCTTCCGCCACGCCAAGCTGACGCAAGGTACCGGGGGCAAAACCAAGGTACAGGGGGCAAAACCCAGCAAAGAAGGTCTAGCTTTAATTTACTGATTTTGGCGCACTACAGAGGCTGGACCGCAGGTTCGGGCGCGAGCGAAAAAGTCAAGGGGTGTTGCGTTTCGCAGCGTTTCGTGCCGCGAGGGGGCAGAAGCGCCAGCTTTGCAATGGACAACTGCACTGTAGTTACATCTCATGGTTATGAACGTATTATGCACTTATCGCGTGTAAACGTATGCATTCCGAAACCAGGACCATCTGGCAAAGGCCGCTACGCTATGGCACACCCGGGCACACCCACACCCAGCTCCGGGCCTTTAGCCACTGCCACTGAAGCCCGCAATACCTGTGCATCCCACCACACGACTCTGTGTGCGCCCACAACGGCTGCATCTTGCTTCCTCTCCCGTCCACCAACATTCACCAGCACCTGCAGTTCAGCACAATCACGGGACCCCCAGCATGCCCTACCACACCACACTCCCATCACCTCCCCCCTGCCCCCGCCGCCCCCCGCCTCATAAACCTCTCCACCCCGAACGCCTCCATCTCTTCCTTGCCCAGGCTGGTGGCCCGCCCCTCCGCCACCATCTCCGCCAGCAGCAACCCCGTGGCCGGCCCGTTGAGCACGCCCCAGCACGTGTGGCCGGTGGCCAGCAGGGCGCCGGCCACACCCGGCACAGGGCCGATGACGGGAAGCGAGTCGGGGGCGCAGGGCAGGTAGCAGGACTGGGAGACCTCCACGGGGGCCTGGGACAGGGGAGGGCGACACACCAGGGGGTAGGAAATGGTGGGAAGCGCGCCCAGGACACACTTGCGTGCACGGTCGCAGGGAATATGGCAAACAAGGATGCGGGCGATACTATACTTACGCGGACCTGCTAGCTGCAGGATATGGTGCATCAATCTGTCTCACTGTCCCAACACAACGCACTACCCTCACGACCCCTTCCCGCTTTCCCCGCGTTCCATGCGTACCCCACACAGGGATGGGCGCCCTTGTCGACCCCCTGTTGACCCACCTCCTTGAGGCAGCTAGCCAGGCTGCCCGCCACCCGCCGGATGTTGTGTATTAGCTCCTGCTCCACCGTCACCTCGGAGGGGCTGGGTGGCACGGGTAGGGCCTGCGGCTCCCCACACACGTACACGGTGCCGTCGGGGCGGGGATACACCTCCGGCTCCACGGTGCGACCTGGGGCCCGGGCAGGAACGGGTGTGAGTTAACAGGGCTGTGTGGGTTAACGAGTAGCGCGGCATGGCACCCAACGACCAGTACCTTGCGCCCCACGGTGCGCCCTGGGGGCCTGGAAAAGGCAGGGCCACGCAGGTGCACGTCAACGTGCCCAATGCAACCGTGCGCTTGCAAGTACTGCAGCCGGGCGATTCATGTACAGTACAAGATGTTACACCATGCGCGGGACGGCACCTGCCTGCACTCCGCCCAACCGCGCCAATTGGGTACCGATACATCAGCCACAGGCACGTGTCAGCCTACCCACGCGTCCAGTGCCACGTGCCACACTGGCACGCCGTCTCCGGAACACACCCGACGCGTACCGTTCTTTGCCACCATCGCTCGCCTTGGCAAGCCCAATATGCAAACTCAGCGCCCCAATGCACCCGTAGGGAAAACCGCCAACCCAGCCTCGGCGACCATGCCGTACCCCATACGCACCCGACGCGTACTTGAACCCTGTGAACAGCATGTGGGCGCTCACGGGCTGGTCGGGCCGCAGCACCACGCTGTGATACTTCTGGCCTGCGACACGTGGCGCCACGCCGCCGGGCAGCCACTGCCGTGCCGCGTCGCTCCAGGGGCCCATGGCGATGACCACCACGTCAGCAGGGAGGGGGTCGGCTTGGCCGTCAATGAGCACGCCTGTAGGAGTAAAGCCGGGTTCGGAGGTTGGTATAAGAGGGTCACAGGGGTTAGCTAGGTTGCATGAGGGACGACCTACAAGAAGACGGGGATGAGAAGATGGGTAGAGGAAAGCCAAGAGAAAAAACTTTGCGCAAGCGGAATACATGCCAGTCCCAGGCAGCCTCTGGCGTGAGCCTGGGTGAATCAGCACCTAGTGCAGATCTTGGTGGTAGTAGCAAGTAATCATATTCGAACTTCGAACTGCTTTGTGTTTAGCAGGATTAATATGAGAACTTCGAAGACTGGAGTGGGAAGCAGGTTGGCTGGCCTGTGAAGCGACAGACCCAATCGAACGTGCGCCCAGTCCTACCTGTTACTTTGTGCCGCCCATCCTCGCCGCCCTCCAGCTGCAGCCCCGTCACCGTCCCCCGCAACAGCTGTGACCCACGTGACACCGCCGCGTTCAGCAAGGCTCGTGTCAGGTGGCCGGGGTGCACCTGGGAGGTGGTGCTCGGGTCGCCCATTTCCTAAGGGGCAGGCAGGGGGTTATGAGAGGCATGTGTGAGGACAGGCAAATCTCACTGCGCGTACCCGGCGGTACATGCGCCATGCATAAAGCATCTTACTTTCGTGGTTGCAACACGTACAGCGGATTACATTGGGGGCCACTACCGTAGGTGAAAACTTGTAGATGGCATAGCTGCTGAGCCTGCACCTGCCGGCATGGCCCAGCACGTGACAGAGTCTGCACCTACCGACACCTACCGACATAGCCACCACGTGTCCGTCCACCCAGTCCGGCTGGCAAACATGGCGATGCAGGCATCAAGAAGCACATCGCCATGCGCGAAACAAAATGCTTGAAGAAGAAGAAGACACAGCAGCTGGCAATCGGGTGTCCACAATAGGAGGGCGCCTACAAGTGGCAACAAGTGAGTTACGCACGTACCGACATGGCCACAACATGTCCGTCCACCCAGTCCGGCAACTTCTCCGAGCCCCGCAGTCGCCCCGCCGCACGGCCCGCGGGCGGCTGCTCCACACCCACCACCTGCAGCCACCAGACGCACGCAGCACGCAGCAAGAGAAACACAACAATACAGGTAGCCGTCAGGTGCCACGACAGCAGCGAGCAGCTAGCGCCGGCTGGTCCATCCACGCCGAGCACCTGCAACCAACGCACACCAGCAGCAAGCAGCACACGACAGTCGCAATAGCCGTCACCAATGTGTGTCTTACAGCAGCAGCGACCTGCTACATTGAGCTTTATGTCTGTACGTCACACGCATGCTACGAAGGCCTCGCCTGCCCACATGCGCATTGGGATGGCGCAATCCGTTCAACAAGCTGCAGGTCCGACCCAGGGGACACCCCCTTGTCCTGACGGACTGATTGCCGCACCCCCCGGCGCACTGGCAAGTCCCATACCCGCGAGTTCTGCCGTACGATACGCTTGTACGACAAGGCGTCACACGACAGCCCTAAACAGGCTGTGCGCCGATGCCAAGGCCTCCTGGAAACGCACCTGATGCCCCGGACTGCTCATGTACACTTCCATCCTTTTTAGAGTAAGCATTGCCGTACCTGCAGCGTGTGTACGTCCCTGTAGCCCACGTCCTCCCCCAGCTCTTGTGCCAGCCTCCTGTGCAGGCCGTACGACAGGCGGGCCAGGGGGCCCACGGGGGAGCCGTCGTTCCAGTCTAGCGCCAGGAAGCCGCCGGCCTTGCCTGGGGGGCAGGGGGACGGCGGGGCAGAGGGGGGCGGGGGACAATGTAGGGGGCGGGGTGGGAGGGCACGGGAGTGCGAGGGGAGCAGGCAGCGGGGAATGGGGGAAGGGGACTCATGAGAGAAGGAAGGCACGGATGCGGTTCGGTAACCTGCGGCAGGACAGGTGGAAGAACAGGGTTGCGACCTCCGCACGCTTGTTGCATGGGCTCTCGAGCAAGCGCAGGCGACCGGAAGGTACGAAAACCTGCGTCCGTAGCTAGACGTGGAACGCCGAAACCCTAGCGCTGTACAATGGCATCCCCTGGGAAACAGGGCGTGGGGTGAAGGGCGGGACAGAAGCTTTCAAGGCCACTCGCTGGCCCTCCTGGGTGCCATCGCCCCAACCTCTTTCGTTTTACCCTCCTCCCATGACTTCCTGCGATCCACCCGGCGCCGCGTACGCCTACACCCTCCACCTCGCATCTACGTGCCGCCTACCCGCTACCGCTTGCACCCTCCCTGGCCCACCTTGACGTCTCCAGCACTCTCCTCCTAACCTCTGCAACCCTTGCGCCCCTGCGCCCCCTTTGCCGCCTTGCGGGTAGTCCCCTCACCCGACGCTGCGCACGCGGGCTCCTCCCTCTCCACCACGGTGGCCGCCACGCCCTTGGCCGCCAGGTAGTAGGCGGTGGCGCAGCCGATGATGCCGGCACCGCAGATGACAACCCTGCGAACGGCAGAATTGCACGGTAAAGTACGGAACGGCAAGGTACGGCAGGTCCCTGTGGACAAATGATGCCGTCGCCTGCGCAAGGAGAAAGGCCAAGGAATACGAAGCGGCCGCAGGAGGGTCTGCTGCCGGTGTGCGGTCCCCGGCTGTGATCCTTGAGGGATGCTAAGACCCTGCAACTGGTGCCGTACACTCGAAACGGGGTGCCCATGCAGTGGCTGAGCGCAGGCAAGGAAGCCGCACTCTGCGTCTGGGTGCGTTATGGCTTTTCTGATATGAGATATCAAATGTGACGGGGAAAGGTTGCTGCACGCCCTGTCGCGCGCACCTGGGGTTCGCTGCGGTGGTGGGTGAGCTGTCGGGGGTAGCTGCCGTCGCCATGGCCTGCGGGGGAGAAGCACCGCGCAGGCTTCATTGCGCAAGCGCCAGTGATGTACCGCCTGATAAAGAGGTGTTCATGTGAGTGCATGTACTTGCGACATGGTCGTGCGGGGTGAAAAGGGCAGGCGCCTTTGTAAGGCGTCCCCAAACGGAAAGGGGGAGAGGCCGAGGGGCTCTGCTGCCTTCTGGAGCCTGACGCATGCAAGTCGGGGGAGGGCCTTCGTCCGGAGACATCGCGGCGCTGCGCAACATAACGCACAACTGGATACACTGACTGGTATGATGTAGTACCTTTAGCGCATATCGTTGAGGCCGTATGGGGCGGATGTGCGACGCTGTGCGCAGGGACTGACCACTAAGCGACAGAACGCCCATCACGCCGGTCAACGCTTCTATGTACTAGTATGCTAGATCCGTAGCGCAGCGCTAATGCCCCAGGAACATCGCGCACGAGCGCGCTGCAACAGTTGGCCGTTGCGACCGTTACGTGAAGTGAACACACAAGATGACGAGCACTGTCAGCAAAACAACACAACTTGCCATTCGATCACGTCCAAAGTGAGCAGTCCAACCATCCTCGCTGCGTCCGGCATACCCCCGTAACAGAGACCAGAACAAACGACACAGTACCTCAGACTTTCAGAGCCGCTGAACCTGAACATCAAAAGGAGGCTACTCGTGTAACATCGCACATATGTCCGGAGAGTATGACGACGAAAACTCGCCCCGTCCTTCACGTCTGCTGGGCGACGGGGAGGGCACCCATGGCGCCATCCCAGAGCTGCCCCCGCTAGCCCCCTACACCATACCACCGCTTGTCCGGGCCTTCCTGCGCCAGGACTACGCCAGGGTAGACCCGCAGCTGCCCAAATGGCTGAACGTGCTGTCGGACGTGGGGGCGGGCGAGTGCTGGCACAAGAAAAGCAGGTGGGCGGGCTGGGCACCTGGTTGGACTGTCGCCCATTGACCCGCTGCTGACGCTGCACGTCCTTGCACCAGGTGCGAAAATCTGGTGTATTAACCCACCAGCATGACAGCGTCATTTGGGTCAAGACTAGATAGTGACACTGCGACATGAACTTCAAGCGGCAGGCGGAGGCAATCATGTGTCCGTTGGTGACTCTTCTTGGGCAGTCGTGCGAAACCGTGTCGCCGACTCCATGCTCCGCCGCTACCCCTATGCTGGTGGCCAAGGCCAACAACAACATGCCCTCGCGTTCCCTAAGCCTCTCGCTGTCACCTATACTTCTTGCAACCCGGCAGCTTCAAGGCGCACCTGTTCGAGGTGTACAAGATATGCAAGATCTGGGGCCAGGTGGGGTCCTGCTGCCTCCTGCCTCCTGCAGCGATGGATGTGCGCAGTGCACTCCCATTAAAACCTAGTGTGGCTAGTGCAGTTATGCGTTTCTCGTACTTCAGCTTTTCCCATGTGTAGCTACCTGATGTGCCTCGTGTTTTATGTGAGGTTGATTGTTCGTTGTGCCAGGTGGCGAGCCACGCACACAGCAGTATCACCATCGCAGCTGCAGCCAGCCCAGCGCCGTGCTTGATATGCCCACCGTCCCTCATCCCCCCACTCCTTCACGCACGCAGTACGAGGACGGGTGCGACTGCTGTTCATACAGACCAGCACTGATACATACATCTTGATCTTACTTCCCCTTCCCTCCAATCTGCATTACCGTATGTCTTCCCATCATGTTTAAACACGTCACCCAGGACGAGGACGTGTGCCGCTGCGCGCTGTTCCACTCCGCCTACTCCAACTCCTACGTCAACCTGGCCGTGTTCCAGGAGGGCACGGAACGGAGCAAAGTAGCAGAGGTGCGTGGCTGTGATGTTGCGAAAACACAGATGATGGAGTGTCATTTGGTCTTGTTTTGAAAGAGCAGGAGCCATATCGGCATGGCGGTGAGGGGCATGAGGCCAAGGACAGCAGCCGGTCAGCTCATGAGGTGCCTTACCACGTTACCACGTCACCACGTTACCAGGCTTTCTCTGGCCCTTTCCCTGATCAGCACACTCCCAAAACCCCACGTACCACTTGCATTGTGTTGGTGTGGCGGCAGTGTGGCGTGTTGGGATTTTTCGTGTCGTAGAGAGTAGTACACGATGCACCGCCTGTGCTGCTGCCACGTTTCTGTAGTACACATGCGTAAACCTGGACTGGTACAAATGCGTCCACCTGGGCGCTGAGATATCTTGAATGAGGACCAGCCTCTTGGCCGTTTTGCTGATGCTTTGCGCACTGCGGCACCTAAAGCTGGTGCTGTTCTGTGTGTGTCCATGTCACTGCAGCTGGTGGGCCCGTCCGCGGAGCAGCTAATACACACCTTCTGCGTGGTGCCCCGCCACAACCTCGTGTACGACGACCTGCTCGGCCGTTGCCCGCCCGACGTCTTCAACGACCTGCAACTACCAACCAACACAGCCGATAGCCTAACCGACAACGGCCCAGCGGAGCTCGAGGGCGTGCCGCCAGCGCTGCTGCGGCTGGTGCCGCCCGAGGGCGTTACTGTACGGCACATCAAGACGGGCGAGCCATTGGTGGTTGACCGGTTGACGGTTGCGCGCTTCCTGGTGATGACCATGGCGGACTTCGCGGAGCAGCTCTTCTCATGGCAGGTAAACGGTGCCGTGCAGGGCTGGGTGCTGTGTCTAGGATGTGGGCCCGGATTCATTGTCGCAATAAGGCGTCAAGGTGCACAAGCACGCCAGTGGTGCCGCGCAGCTGAAGCCGATATGTAGGTAGCACACACGTGCGCATGCATGCCCTTCCCATGGCATGTGAGCGGGACACGCCTTACCTAAGAGGAAACAACTGAATGTGTCAGGGAGAGGTACGCTGGTACCTGCACGCGAAACAGCAGATGGGACCGGCTGGGAGCTAATGGGGCTGGGCGTTGGATGTAGTAGGTTGTGGGGCCAAGGTGTGGGATGTGGGGTGGCACGTACTAGGGGTTGAGGAGAGGGGTATGGGGTCGGGGTATGGGGCAGGGGTTGTTGTAGGTGGACTAACACCACCCTGTATGCAGCTGATGCCAGTTGAAGACAACAAACTGCAAACCACCTTGTGCGGCGCTCACCCCTGAGCTGCGGCTGATACATCAAACACAAACACCAGTACAGAATCAAAATCCGTGCACGCAGGCCGCCATGTTCGAGAACGCCGACTGCAGTACACCAACTCTTGCAGGCTGCCGTACATTGCGGACTTGCGATTGTTGAATCAGTTCAAAACAGTAAAAAATAAACCGTTCTGTGCACGCAGGACGCCATGTTTGAGAACTCGGACGGCCAGCTGCGTTACGCCGGAGCAAACCACGGGTCGCTGTGGCCGGGGGCGTGCAAGCCGGGGCTGTGGCACAGCGCCCTGTCGCGCATGGGGCTGCTGCTGCGCACCGCCGTGACGGGGCCGGACGGCAGGCCGCTGGTGCCGCTGCCACCGGTGTTCGGGAACTGCACGCAGGTGGGGAAGGACTATCTCTCAAGTTTCAGTAATATTGTGTGTTGCGTGAAGCCAGAGGAGAAGGGAGGGTCAGCACGGTGAGCTGCAGCCGTGTGTTGGTGTTATGGGTGGGGAGACGGAGGTGATTGTAGGGATGGCGGTGGTGCCGTGGCGGGAGAGGGCTGTACGGCATGCCGTTGGTGCCCGCATTCGGCAGCTGCATGCATCCATGCAATTGGACAGGGAGAAACCAACCCCCATCAGGGTCAAGCAGTGGAGCAGGGAGCGGGCCAACGGAAGGGTAGCCACGAAGTCCGTAGCTTTGTCAGTCGAGCGCAAGATGGTCGCCATGGTTAGATAACTTGGACAGCTGGACACGATGTGCACACCCCACACCCGGGTTACCCCACACCCGGGTTACACCACACCTGCCCAAGGCGGCCAGCGTACCGCCGGCACCGCCCCCGCCCTGTTGTTAACCCACATGCCATGTCAACCCACACCCACGCCCAGTTCCTGGCCGAGGCGGACCAGCTCACCGCCCGCGACGCCTACTGGCGGGCCGTCACCACCTGCACGGAGCCGCCGCAGCACGACGAGGCGCTGCGGCTGCTGCGCACCGCCACGTGGCACAACCCACACGTGGCAGAGCCGCACGTGCTCATCGCGCAGGTGGGCGGGCGGGATGTACGGCAGGTGTACGGCAGCAGACGGGATCATGCAGGCAATCCTTCGCTACCACGGGGCTTGTTTGTATGCTGATTGCTGAGCACGGTGCACAGGCGTGCTCGTCGGGTAGGGTGAGGGTGGTAGCTGTGGTTCAGGGCGGGCGTGTGCGTGTTGACGGCAGTCGGTCCAGTGGTGCTCTGTGGGCAAGAGCGGGGGGTCCAAGACCTGACCGAGACACAGCGACTGCCATTGGCAAGCGTGCAGCGGGCGGACGGCACTTTCTAGCCCTGTTCGGTTTGTTGCTGGTTTCTGAGGTGCGGCTGCTGCATGCCGGCATGCGCGTTGCGCACCTCCTGCTGCAGTTAACCCACGCCCCACGCGCCACACTCGGCCACCCGGCGCTCTGATCCACCAGGGCCAACACAGTCACTCGGAGGCTCTGCCGTCACGACCCGCCACCCCAATAATCTGCCCATGTCCTGCCAACCCCGTCCCCTAGGTGCTGACGCAGCGGGCGCAGCACAGTGACCTGGACTCCCTGCAGTCACTGCCCACTATCCCGGCCGCCAAGTGTCGCTGCCATATGGCCCTCACCCCACGCATATGTCGGTTCTCCTCCTGCTCAACCGCATCGCATGATGGCCATATGCCCTCCTCTAGTCCGCTCTTTTCCCCAACCCCCGTCCCCCAGGTGCTAATGCAACTGAGGCGGCACGATTCCTTGGACGCCCTGCGGTTACCATTCTTGGTCGCATATCTTGCTCACGCCCCGTTCCCCAAGTCGTTCTCGCTCCGACTTGCCAACCAACTCGCTCTTTTCGCGCAGGCACCTGCATTTCCGTGCTTCCCTGACGCCTCACACGGTTGTATCGGGCTTTATGCGTAACCCCACGCCCGCCAGGTGCTGGTGCAGCGGGGGCAGCACGCGGAGGCGGGGCGCCACGCGCAGCGCGCCCTTCAGCTTATGTGCGAGTGGGGCACAGCCTGGGACAAGCGGAGTGAGTACGGTGTACGGCAGGGCGGGTGGGACAGAGCACGGCAGGGTCTACTTACGGCAGGCACGGAATGTGAGCAGGGTCCAACCTGCAGCCCTTGTGCAGCGCCGTCGGCTGCGTGTATTGCCGTTGGCACCAAAGGGCAATTCACCCTTCGCCGCCGCTTCACGTCACTGTAACTGTTACTGTAACTGTAGCTTCACGCGCACCCTTGGCCGCCGCCAACTCAGGGAATCCCAGCCTCTGTGCATGTCATGGACTCCTCCGATGACCCCGATGACCCTCACCCCCACCCTCACCCTCACCCTCACCCTCACCCTCACCCTCACCCTCAACCCGTACGCCCCCGCCGCGCTGCTACCGCCCATTCCCCGCGGCCCCCTCCCGCGCTTCCCTGTTCGGCATTTTTGCCTGTATGCGCCCCACGCCGACCGACATATCTACACCAACAGACCCCCGGTCACAGGCCACAATCCCGTGCCCTTTCCAACGCCTGTGCACCTTCGTAGTTTTGCTGCCCTCGACTGCAGCATAGCGCCGCTGTGTGCTGTTCTACATGTCGATGCCTCCCCGCCATGACCCGTCCTTCCACAGTGCCTTAAGAGATGTGGGTGGCCATAAGGGATGTGGGTGGCCACAACACAAAATGCCAAAATTAAGCCGCGTGCTGCATCATTAAACTGCATGAAGCTGTGTCTGAATGCTGTGTCCTTCCAATCCCTACTCCCCTACCACCTGCAGTGCCCTGGGAGGCGTGGGTGGCCATGAGCCGTGTGCTGCTGCACGGTGCGGCGCGGGGCGTGTGGCCCACCTCCCCCTTCGGCATGCTCAACCTAGGGCTGGTGCCAGGGCTGGGGGAGGGGTACAGCCTGCCGGGGGAGGAGAGGGAGCACGAGTAGAGCCAGAGCGACAGGAGGAGGGGGGGGTACAGCCTGCCGAGGCAAGTGGAGGCGGGCCAGGAGAGGGAGGGGGAGGAGAGTGATGGAAAGCTATAAGAGGCAGGGTCGTGGGATGGGCGGGTGCCGGGGCTGGGGGAGGGGTATAGCTTGCCGATGGAGGAGGAGGCTTGGCAGGAGGGGGGGTAAGTAGGTGTGGAGTGGCAGGAGGAGGGGGAGGGGGGTCGACACAGAGCGACAAGAGGAAGGGCAAGAGCGCAACAGGGTGAGCGGGTGCGATAGAGGCAGAGTGGCAGGAGGTGGCGAAAGTGTGCGCCTTATGGTCGTGAGGTGGAAACAAGGTTGAGCGAAGCTGGGTGGGAGATGGGGAGAGGGTGGCGGGTGGATGGATACAGTGGGGGAAGGGTCAGGGCGGTGGGGAGAGGGGATGAGGTCGCCTCTACATGTGGATACGTGTGGGCGCGGAGGCGGTGACGAAGGCGGATGTGCATGAACGGAGGCCGTGGGGAGGTACAGGCAGCAATGCAACGAGTGCGTGGTACCGCTGTGGGGTGTGATGTCAGTTGCAGCTGGAGCGAGAGATAGCCTCCAACATGTTATCTGTGGGTGCTGATGAACGGCATGTCGGTGGAGGGTGTTGCAGCACGATCCATTGGTTGAGTTCAGTGTGGCCCCGTGGGTGGATAACAGGCAGTGTAGGTCTATTCGGATGGATCCACCCGGATAGCCTCCAATACGCTGGCCGGGTGCGGCTGGTTGCACCGTTGCACTGTCGCATGTTGAGGAAGGAGGTACGGACGACGGGAGGTGACGAGGGCACGGTGCCGAAGTTAGGGCGGAGTGGGATGGAGGCAGCGTAGGTCGTTTTGGATGGATCCTCCCCGATAGCCTTCAATACGCCAGCCGGGTGCGACACTGCAAAGCACGGACGATGGCAGGTGAGGGTGGGAGCCAGACGACGAAGGCCTGGCCAGGCGGCGAACCGGCTGCTGGCGGCAAAGGCGGTGGATACTGGCCAGGCTTGAACATGGGCCTGATGTGGCCTGATGACCTGTGATGATAGCGCGTGATGCAAGAGTTGCCACATGTCAGGCAGGCCCGGGCAGGCCCGTGTGGCGCCCCTGTGCCGGGTTTCGGTGCTGGAGGTCTGTGCGTGCGGCCCAACGCGAAACGCGAGCATTGCGGTTGTGTAACGACCAGGTTGCGTGCTTGCGCAGATGGATGTGGATGGTGGCAACGGAGTCCTACTGGCGGAGCGTGTCTGTATCTCTTAACGGCTGCACGCTGTCACGTGGGTTCCTGTGGCGCTCACCCTTGCCCATCCCGACCCCCGGAAGCGCATCTCAACGTACACGAGGCCTGCTGACGCTGCTGTGGCCCTGTGCCCCTCTCAGCTAAGCTCCCCTCCAGGCTACACCTAAACCCCCGCGTGTGCTGTCGGGCGTTGTCCCGTGCGCCGTGCCTCGAGCCCTCCCGGCTCGTGCCTTTGGCCCTAGAGGCCGTCGCTGTGTCTCGATCCGGCTATGGACCCCTGGCTCTCGCCCACAGTGTAACACTGGATCACCTGCACACCTCTGTTGCATCAAGGGGGTTACACACCAGCCACCATAGGCACTCTGTCAAATGATGAAATGAGGTCAATTAACGGGAGAACACTTCCCCCAGCTTCTCCTGCAGCCCATGAACGAACTCTACTGGCCCATCCTAGCATGGATCAGCAATCAAGGTGTATGGTATGGTATGGTATGGTATGGTATGTAGCCAAGCTAATGGCAAAAGCCGTACACCAGCTCGTAACGAAGGTCGTGACCTTGCTCGTGGGTTTTGGACATGGTATGGTATGCGTTACACTTGGCAGGTGTAACTGCCCGTACGAGCCCAAGGCCCAAGGTGTGACGCGACGTACGGCAATGCCGCCTCCGCACAACGGAGCAGCACAGCAGCACCTTGCTTGATAATTTGTACCGGTGGTAGGCGCTGGTAAGCGGCCGGGAGTACGTGTTGCGACGAACGACACGTGTCCCTTTGCGGGCCTGCGCGGGCAAGGTCAAGTGAAAGGTACGCCATGCCAACGATGCAAAGCGACAACCCTCTACACTATAGTACACAAAGAGGGCAAAATAGTGTACAGCAAGAAAACAGCACGTACAGCAAGCACTGGAGGGGCAAGCAACCCACAGCAACCGCCTCAACCGCAACAACACGCCCATTCAAGCCACGTAGAAGCACACCAGGATGAGGTAGAAGATCGGAATGTCAATCATTCGTTCCTTCACCAGGAAAGGTGTCCCACATTAGCAAAACCACGATCAATGCGCTGTACTGCGAATGCCGTTGCAATGCCGTACATGCCGTTGCAGCACCCTATCTGTAACAGCTTGCCGTTGAAGACCCAGGAGCTGCCCTTGACTGGGTTTTGCAAACCCTACCTTCCATGCAATCACCATGGCTCACACGCCCGCCACCAAAGAGGGCGGACAAGAGCTTACAGCTTGACCCGGCCCAAACGCCGCAATGACCAGCAGGTAAAACCCACTCAGACAGACAGTAGCAAAGAACGCGGGGACAATGCACCCAACGCAAAAAGCTAATAAAGTTACAATCTAAGGCGCGGAATCCCGCCTCCCCCCTTGCACTTTCGGTTTGTTCACTTCCTGTCCTATCACAGCTCCCTGCTGGCCGCAAGCGGAGCAGGTACGGGGGCCTGCAGGTCCAATCGTCCGCAGCAACCAGGGTGCCACGCAACTTGCGTCCCTCCCTCCCGCTGCGTCCTGCTGGTAACCCACGACACATACGTCCAGCCTTCAATCTATTTGCCCCCCTGCTTGATCTTCTTTATTTCCTCAATGAGCTCCGGCAGTGCCGTGAACAGGTCGGCCACGAGGCCGTAGTCGGCCACGGAGAAGATGGGCGCCTCGGGGTCGGTGTTGATGGCCACAATGGTGCGGGAGTCCTGCGCGCGTGGGTTAAGACACAGGTGCATGGGTGGATGCGGGGAGAGGTGGTGACACACAGAGGAGAAGATGGGCGCCTTGAGGTCCGTGTTGAGGGGCCGCAACGGTACGGGAGTCCTGCGTGTGTGGGTTAATACACAATTCTCATCCATACGCGGAGCAATGCTAAGACACACGCGGGGATGGCAACAATGGTGCGGTTCCTGCGTATGGGTTGACACGTGGATGGACGTGGGCCCGACACACTCCCATCCCTGTACGGCCATACCAGCAGCACGTGCCCCTGCCTGAATACCATGCACAAAGTGCAACGAAAGCACCCCTGCAGCTGCCAGCGACACGACGAAATAGGTGACCGGCATGCGGAACAGCCCAGTGGGTGGCACGGAAAGCAGCTAGCGCGCGTTGCTCCATGCGCGTGTGGATGCTGCTGCTGCTGCTGCTACTGCCCCGCCGCTGCTGCCTCACCTTCATTCCCGCCAGGTGCTGAATGGCCCCCGAGATGCCCACCCCGATGTACAGGTCGGGCGCAACCACCTTGCCCGTCTGCCCGACCTGCGCATGGCGGCAACCCGACAGACAACGGATCCACACTTAGCGGGAGGGTGTTTGATTGACCAGCAGAGCCGCAGGTTTTGGACCATGCGTGGGCTCGGCCAACCTGCGCATAATTCGCGAGCAAACAACAGACAAGCAAACCGAAGCGAGCGGAGAGGCGTTGAAAAGTGCAAGGGCCATGGGTTTTGGAGCACGCCTGTGCATGTGCCCCACTGCCCGTTGGCGGCTCAATGGTGCACGGCGGCCGTCTGGAGCTAAGGCGACACGGCATGACAGGGTGTCCCCCGCGCCCACCGCCGCCCAAGCTGCCTGGAACACCTCCCTTGTTACGCACCACCTTGCGCACCATCTTAATACACATCTCATGTGCTTCTGACCCCGGCAGGGGGTCGGGCGGCTTGCCTGGGCCTAGGTTTTCCCCGCGTGGCTGTCCCTGTCGTTGTTCTTGCTCCGCCCAGGCTTGAGCCCCGTGTGCGGCGCGCTGGTGTGTGCGTGTGGTCTCGCCTGTGCCGTCTTTCGGGTGGCTCTTTGCGCTTACAAGTGGTGTGTGCCTAGGAGACGTGCCCTTACTTTGGGGGCCGCTCTCTTGCCCTGAGGACCCTTACAGGGCCTCCCTGCTGTGAGCTGGCTCTGCGGAGCGGCGTAGCAGTGTACGACACCTCCCTAATACACTCGGTTTACGTACAGTGTACGACACCTCCCTAATACACTCGGTTTACGTACAGTGTACGACACCTCCCTAATACACTCGGTTTACGCACGCACCAAGGCCCAGTGCCGGGCGAGACGCAGTGCAGGACATACCAGGCTTCGGTCTGGTCGCATGTGCAGGCCTCGTGCCTGACAGCACATACCAGGCCTCGAGCCTTGGACGTCGTACAGCGGACGGCAGTTGTTCGCTCACCATGAGGCAGTTTTGTGTGCCTCTGCTGCGCGGCCTGGTCGTGTTGTGGAGGTGCTTGGCCGTCGTCTCCCTGCCCCAAGGGGTGGGGGCTCGTTTGGAGTGTGACCCGTGCGTGCGTTGCAGGAGCTGTTGGTTTGCGGGCGTGAGAGGCTGCCTAGGGCAACCCAGGGGAGCGTCCCCGAAGGCCACCTAGGCTTGTGCCGGCGTCTTTGGGCCGTCTGTCTGCTTGCTGGGTGGAGTGCTGCGAGTCGGAGGGGTGTGGCCTGCTGGGCGTGCGTGCTTGTGCTCTTCTCGGGCTTTGGGCTCTCTGGTGGGGGGTGGGGGGTACCGGGTTGGGGGTGCAGGGTGGGTGCCGCTGCTCAGCAGCTGGCTGCGGCGCGTTTCTGGGGTCTGGGCTGGGGGAGCAGGGGCTCGTGGGTTAGGGGCGCTGGGTGGGGGCTCTTTGCCTGGGGGGGCCGTCGGGCTTGCTGTTCGCGTGGCGCCGCTAATGTGCTTTTGACCCCGGCAGGGGGTCGGGCGGCTTGCCTGGGCGTAGGGTTTTCCCGCGTGGTTGTCCCTTTCTTTGTTCTTGCTCCGTCCAGGCTTGGGCCCTGGGTGCGGCGCGCTGCTGTGTGCGTGTGGCCTCGCCTGTGCCGTCTTTCGGGTGGCTCTTCGCCCTTGCGAGGAGGGTGTGCCTAGGGGGCGTGCCCTTACTTTGGGGGCCGCTCGCTTGCCTTGAGGTCCCTTTCAGGGCCTCCGTGCTGTGAGCCGGCTCTGCGGAGCGGCGTAGCAGTGTAACAACCGTACGACACACACACCGGACCCACCTGCAGGTCGTTGGCCACGTACCCCGCGTCCACCGCCGCCCGGCTGCCCCCCACCGCGCCCCCCATCAGGTCCGCCAGCTGCTCCAGCATGTGGAAGTTGTCGGCACTCTTGAGCGCACGCCCGCCACACACCACCACCCTGCGTTGCACATTCCAGGTGGCGAAGGCTTCAGTCTGCAAGTGCCAGTCATACATAGTATGTGATATATTGCAGTAGCAACCGGAGCTGCAGTAATTAGCGTCGACCGCCGCACACCACCCCCCTGGGCGAGTCAGCAGCATGTGTTTAATTCCCATAATCGCTCCACACTGCCCCCTTCTGCGCGTGTTCCACCGAATTCCCCAGCGTCCCCCGCACCATGCGTATGGCATGCCGTACGGCACACGGCACACCACCAACCGTCCAACCCCGCTCGCCCAGCCTTTGTTCGACTCGGCGGTCCCCAGCGCAGCCCGACGCCCGCCCTAACGTACCCACCCCGGCCAGGCGGCACCACCCACACGTACATCCCACAGACATCAAACACACACGCCACATACGCCACTTCCGACCTTATGTACTTGTCAGGCATTCTACACATCCCATACCCGCACGGCATCCGCTAAACATACACCGTGATCCCAAGTCCAGG
This sequence comes from Chlamydomonas sp. KOR1, assembly GCA_036984285.1. Taxonomy (NCBI): domain Eukaryota; kingdom Viridiplantae; phylum Chlorophyta; class Chlorophyceae; order Chlamydomonadales; family Chlamydomonadaceae; genus Chlamydomonas; species Chlamydomonas sp. KOR1. Next base: position 43,759 of record BQMZ01000396.1, on the reverse strand, counting down.
CCCCCATTAACTTGGCCGCACCCAGCTCCAGTCCTCATGTAGCCACCCCAGGCGTGTTGCACCACCCCTAGGCAAATCCCGCCGACATCTAATACATCCCAGGTCTTTCAGGCCCCCACTCACTTGGCCGCCCCCAGCTCCGGCCGTCCGCTGCTCTTAACGTCCTGACCCTCCCACACCGCCGCCCGCACGCTCGCCAGCTCCCCCAGCAGCTCGGGGGGCACCGCCTCCACATCCGCACCCGAGCCGCTGGCACCTGCGCCTGCTGCAGTTGCGGCGGCGGTGTCGGCTGCGAATGCGGTTGGCCGCACCTGTAGGGCCCGAAGCACCAAAAAAATGGGTTGGCCACATGCGAAGCTACGATGGTGGTGGTACACATTTGAACCCTGCTGAACACAAAGCCGCGATGTGGTAGGCGGAACGTGGTCTTGGTGGTACACATGCACCCCGTTGCCCGCACTTGTGATGATGCAACATTGCTACACGTGCTTAATGTCTTAATGCTCACCGTCACCACCCTGACGCCCGGCTGCGTGACCTTGAAGGTGGCGAATGCATTGCCAGCGTAGATGGGGCTGCGGCGTGCGGGGTGCGGCAAAGGACTTAATTGAAACATGACCAGGTGTAGGTAAGGGCGGGAGGATGCCGTTGCTGCTATCCATGCATGAGTAAGCTGTCCTTGTGCATAAGTACAGCTGTCTTCAGCTGCCACCGAAGCTGAAGCATCTGGGTGCGGCACAAAGCTCCAAGAGCCCTTCATCACCCCGCCTGAGCACGCGCAGTACAGGCGTGTGTTGACATTCTGGCTCTTTCCTGAAACGCGAAACCGTGCCGTCGTCCAATTGCGTATATATGTCATCGTAACTCACCGCACGAAGATGTCCTCGTCGATGATCTTTACTGCGTCTGTGACCGGCTGCACGCCCAGCAATGCGGCGGCACGTGGCAGCACATTGCGCCCTGCGGCGCTGCTGGCGGCCAGCAGGTGGGAGAACCCGCCCCTGCGATGCAAGGCAAGGTAAAAGGAGGTGGAGGCATCAAGGACGGCATGCAGAGGTATGGACTGCTGGTGAGCTGCAAAGGAAGACAACCAACGCGAATGAACCTGGGATACGAATTATTGCTGGGCTGTAGCGGGCAGCAGGTGCGGGAGCTGGCCCCTGCGTGTGCACGGGTGAAGGCTTGAGGATTGCGTGCTGCTGGGGCGTTGGGGGCAGCGTGCGGACACGTGAAGGCATGTCAGGGCGTTGATAAGATGATAGGCATGGATGCACCGTACGCATGTTGACAGGCGGGTGGCACGTAGTGTGTCTGAATGCCGGTATATGTGGCTAGACACGTGTGTCTGAGGAGGTGTGGCTAGATAGGGTTGCACGCCTCAAAGAATGGCGGTACCAGTACACGCACAACACACATTCTCGGTGCGTGTGCCGCAACGATGCGTCCTCCGTGGCTGCACTAGTGGTGCCAGCTTTACCAAGGTGCACATGTGTACTACGTGCACACGGCGTACCTCTTCTGCACCAGGGACAGCAGCTTGCTGTGGGGCTCAGCCAGCGTGTGTTTGAGCGTGGGGTCGGATGCGAGCAGCACCTGAAGGGGCAAGGGCAGGGCGGGAAGGCATACAGGGAGTGAAGCAGCGCCGCGGCTCGCATGTCCGCCCCTGCAATACGAATACTCGTACGGTGATGCGGTAGGTTGTCTGGCATGAGGAGACAATGCCCTAGTACGTGATGCATATAGCGAAGCATACGATGTGAGGCGCTGGGTGTTGGGCCGCAGTAGGTCCTGAGCGTTGCACACCACCCCTTCAGCGCCCCTGGCGGCTGTTGCGTGCTCACCTTCCCAACGCCAGGAAGCTTAGCCGCGTTCCCTGCAGCGCGTTTCACGGAATCACCAAAGCCGGCCACCAAAGCTGACAGCTGTCCGGGCAAGTGCTTTGCAGCAGCTGCAGCTGCGTTCAGGGTCGAAGGTGCGACCGACCCATCCTCCGTGTGCTCCACGTACAATAGAGTCGATGCCTGCGTGCCAATCGCAGCATTTAATAGTCAGATTACCTGAAAAACCGTAGTCACGCCAATAGCGAAGCAGGAAGGTGCAATACGCACCTGGCGTGTCACCGAAAGGCACCATGCTTTGGTCACTCTGCCGTTGTGCCGAGTCAAGGAAGGCAGCATTGCAACACAGCCTATTATGCAAGAGAATAGCTGACAGCGAAGTTCCCCGAGCCCAAGTCCGCGTCAGGTCCAGCGTGTCGCTTGTCTAGCGAAGAGCCCTCCCTACGAGAGTAACAGCGTCATGTGGATATTATATGCACTTAAAGTAACGTGTTTTGTACAAACTACTCAAAGCGTGCTGCCATTGCGGAAGGGTTGTTCCACAGCTGCAGCTGCCCATGTCAAGTCCAGGGGTCTCCCCTGGTCAAGCCTGGCTGGCTGGCGCGCGGGAAGGATGGTGGCCTGTGTTTCCGAACGTTCAGAACTTGAAGTCCAAACCCCGCCGTGCTCGAGAACAGGTGGGCAAGGAGAAGTCAGAGCAAGGAGGGACGTATGCATAATGGATGTATAGACCAGGAGGTACCTAGGAGGTATAGACACGACAGGGACCAGGGGCTAGACAGGGAACCTTGACGGGGACTGTTGGGGCATGCTAGGAAGGCAAAGGCGACGCGCAGCAGCCGCCAGCATAACATAACGGCTTTCATAGGGGCCCCTGGTGCTCATCAATGCTGCAGCAGCTTCAATGCTAGCAAAGGCGGCGGCAGCTGCCCAAGATAGGCACCGCCTGCCGGCACTGCGGCAGACATGGAGTAACGCGCTGACGTTCATGGTGCTAATTGTTTTAGGGGTGTGGGCTGTACTCTGTAGCATCTTCGTGCCAGGGTGCATCGGATATCACTGCGTACTGCTGCGTATGCTTCTAGTGCTGCCTCCACGTGCGCTGACACGCAGCAGCTAGCACACGCAGACAGAGTAAATGTGCAATGTGAGCAAGGATGGTGACAACGTACTGGATGCATCACTGTCTTGCTTCGCTGGAGGAGGGGCGCCGGTCGCCTGCAGTGGGAACCGGTGAGAACTGCGCTCCCAGGTAGAGGATGTGAACATGTCCTACCTGCGGGGAACTTGACTGTGACCGGCAGTGTGCGCTTCATTGTACTGCATGGAAAGGACTGTCATTCCCGTGTGACTATGGGCAGCGCAAGCTGCTTGGCTGCCTGCACGGCGTTCCCGCTTTCAATGTGATGCGTTACACGGCAGGTGACAAAGGACGCGGCACAAAGCAAGACGCCACACCTGAGAACCTTATAATATAGATAGTACTTTAGACGCTGCAGTATAGCGCAGGGCATACACCTGTTGGCAGGATAAAAGCGACGGTGGACCGGGCCCGCGCAAAAGGAAACGGTCAAACGCTTGCACAGCCAATTATTACTGCGTATAAACTACAAATCTGTCGTCCACGCATGACATTTAGCGAAGTCCCCGGGGCTTGCCGTCTCAAGGTCGAGAGCGAGAGGACGCCAGGGCGAGGCGGCAGCGCTCTGACGCCAGCACCAGTGGCTTTTAGCATAGGAAATGCACACCCGCGGCTTGCTCTCCTAGCCTCCATTACCGCGGTAGGTCCGGACGACACGATCAAAAGCGCGGGCCATCGTCAGCCCCGACGTGCTAACGCAAAAGTCTCGCTGTGATCTTCATCACAAATAGCATGAGCTCGAGTGAAAAATGCCCGGGAGTGGATAGCCTGCTGCTGCCGAAAGGCCTGACTAACCCAGCGCGTTGGGTGACCCGTTGCTTGCAGGCCCCACACGCGAAGGATGTTGCCCCAAAGCCCGTCCCCAAGTCTTCAGGCGACAAGCCACTGCATGACGTGGTGGCGGGGGCTATGGCTCGAGCGATCAGCCAGGGCACCATCCACCCCATAGACACGCTCAAAGTGCGGATGCAGGCGGGTGCAAAGGCTGCAGCCTCAGGTAAGGCCAGCCCCGCTCCCTTCCCAGCCCAGCCCATGGAGGACCAGGGAGGGGTTGAAGTTTCTCAGGGAAATTAGGGCAGAACTAATGTATCGCTGCTGCCGACGCCGTGCTCCACTTCTGCCGCTCGAGATCGGTCCCCCTGACTCGAGCTGCCGTCGCCTGCTGTGCGACAGCTCCCCACCCACACCCAAGCCCACGCCAAGCCCTACCCCTACCCTGGTGCAGGTGGCTCCGGAGCTGCTGCTGCCGCAGCCAAGCCGGCCGTCCCAACAGGCGCGACGCCGCCCCCCGGCTCCGCGGCAGCTGCCGCCAGCTCCCAGCCGCAGCTGCCACCACGGTTGCTGGCGCCCGGCTCAGCCGTGGCGGGGGCGGTGAGGGAGCTCAAAAGCCTGTACAAGGTGCGGCAGGAGGGGGTGCAGCCCGTGTAGGTGGCCCCATGGTGCTGCGGGTTGCGCGGGAGGTGCGCAGTGGGGTGGTGCGAGGAGCGCGTCGGATGCAGACGCACACGGGCGTCAGCACCCCCAAGGGTCTGGCTTGCGCTGTCAACGGCATCGCTCTTCCGCTGCAGCCGCATACCACTGGTGCCCGCGCATCCGTGTCGCGCGCGCCACGTGCCATTGAACCGGTCTCTCGCGTGTGCGTGCCGCTGCCGGTGTGCAGGGCGTGGCGGGCGCTGCCGGCGGCGCGGGCATCATCATCGGCGCCTTCTTCGCCTTCTACTCCACCAGCAAGCAGCTGCTGCGGGAACGCACGGACCTGTCGGAGGGTGAGGCGTTGAACAGGAGGGGTACGCGTAAACTCCAAGGAACGGGGCGGGAAGGCAAAGTGGGGATACAGTAAGCGGAAGTGCGGTTTGACGCGACCCCGGCACGGGCCTCGCAGCTGAGGCCTAGGGAAGAGGGAACTGCGGGAAGGGCTCTGTGATCCTTTCGCGAACCCCAAAATGTGAAGCCTGTGTTCCCCTCCACCTTTGCGGTACCCGCCCGACCGCCTCGTCCTTCTGGTACGATTCACTTCCTGTGCCCTTCGTTGCCCCTTGTTGCAACCCACAGGCACCGTTGCCTTCATCGCCGGCGCCATTGCCGCGGTGGGCAGCAGCGTGGTCAAGGTGCCCATCGCGGTGTGCATCCGCTCAGTGCAGGCGGGCGTGTACCCCAATGCGCTGATGGCGGCGCGGAGCGTGGTGCAAAAAGCGGGGTTCCGGGGGCTGTTCACGGTAAGGGTCAGAGAAAGTGGAAAGGCAGTCCGGGGGCCTGTTGACAGTGCTTGGGGTGTAGACACTAGGGCCTGGGCGGGAGGGCTGCGGCTGAGTGGACTCCGTGAGAGGCGTTGCCCTAAACAGCGGACATCACCCCGAACAATGCGGTGTGGATGGGGTTTTAGATGTGGTGGGGCTGCATGGATGCGGGACTGACGGTCCGCCGCTGGCCTCACGCACACAGTGTGCCGCACCAATAGTTTTCATACTGTACTACCTGAGCTGTTTGGGGTTAGTGTTCCACTGTCTTTGTTATTAATAAGCTACTCACGACATCATCAAACATGACTTCTCGCTCAAATCTGTTGCTGCCTCGCAGGGCTTCATGCCGACGTTGCTGGAGGACGTGCCGGTGGGTGGCCGACACGTGCCGGGGTGTAGGGGGCGGTGGTGCACTCGCCTTTTCATGAACAAGCCGTTACAGCATGGTCAACTCATCGCACGCAGTCCGCAAGTTTGACTTGTACTGTGCCGCCTAGCAGTCGCTAGGGCCGTGCACCTACCGCACACTTGAGCCTTCCTGGCTCATCGTCTCGTGCTGTCCATGGTTACCACATTTGTGCAGAACGTGTGCAAGCCAGCTAGCTGGCTGCAAGTGCCGTCCTGAACCATTACACGCACGCGGTGTGCTGATACGCCCCTCGTTACCCGATTCCCAACGGTCAACTGAATGCAGGACATGGCGGTTAAGTTCGCGGTGTACGAGACGCTTCGTGCCGTACACATGCGGCTGCACAAGGACGAGCGGGTGAGCTGCAGTGCACCAGCGCACGCGGGAAGCAGGGCCGGCACATGTCGCGCAGGGAGCTGACCTCACACTTATGCAGTGTGGAAGTGACGTTGCGCAACGATAGTGCACGTGTTTCTGGGAGCCTACTGACGCCATTGCGCGAAGGCTTCACACGGCCTGCGCTCCAATAGCACGTGCAAGCTAACGGGGCACGCCTACAAACACCATGACACAACACGTCGGTGCGGCCACCCCGCAAACCCCGCGGAAGCATCCAACCCCGCGCCGCCCCACTTGCCCCGTATCCCCGCAGCCTAGCACGTTGGAAGACCTGGTGATGGGCGGCATCGCAGGCAGCGCCGCCGCCGCCGCCACAACGCCCCTGGACGTGGTCAAAACGCGCATGATGTGTACAGCATCGCAACGGCCAACGGTCCTGGGGGCCGTACGGGGGATCCTGGCCGAGGCGGCGGCGGCGGGCGGTGCTGGCGGGCCGGCGGCGACGGTACGGCTGTTCTTTCGCGGCGTGGGTCCGCGGGCACTCAGCAACGGCCTCAACAGCGCCATCTTCTACATGTGGTTCGAGCTGCTGCGGTCGCACATACAGAAGGTGTTTGCGGCGCAGCAGCAGCCGCAGCAGCCGCACAAGCATGTAGAGGTGGGTTGACGCTTGAAGCGACACTGCACGCGATCGGCGCCACCATTACGACGAGCCAGCCGCTAAGACGAGCCACATGCAACCACGTGTTACTTGGTTGAATGCTGATTTATTGCACTTCAACATGCGCACACCGCGCAGGCAGCAGTGCGAGCTCCCCAACCACAGCGTTCACTTCCGCAACTGCCCTTCCTTACCCCCTTTCTCCTTACTCGCAGGCCGCCACGCGTCCCGCGCCCGAGCAGCTGCTGCGCTCCCACCGTCAAGAAGAGCTGCGGCTGGCGGCGAGGCCGGCTGGCGGCAGCGTCGACGGCGAGCTGGCGGCGGCGGGCCCTGCGCCCCGGCCGCCGCCGTCGCAGGCAGCGGTTGCGTGCGTGTCGATGTCCCTGTTGGGGCAGCGGCCGCTGGCGGCGGGGCGAAGGCCTGCCACCGCGTGCTGCGGAGGGTCGGAGGGGCAGGGGCAGCAGGGTGGTGCAGGCGAATACGGGAGCCAGGGTGCCGAGGTGTGCGTCGGCGAGGAGGCGGTAGCGGTCAGCAGCAGCAGCAGCTGCGGGAGGTGCGGCGGGGGCTCGGAGGGGCAGGATGGCAATTTCAGCTGCGACGAGGCCAGCGGCAGGGGGCAGGGGGTGTCGGGCCAAACGCACGGGCGGCGGTGGGCTGTGCCCTGCGTCAGCGCAGCGGGGGCAGGTGTGGGATGGGGGTCGTGGGCCGGAGCTCGTGGGGCTGCTGGCTGCAGCGGCGGCCGCATTGACTGCTTGTCACTGGCGCTTCCAGTAGACACTTGGGAGATGGAGGTCCCTGGGGGGCAGGGGCAACGGGGGCTGCTGCGTAGGGGGCACCTGTGGTCCTAGCTGCACAGGTCGCTGCCTTAGCGGTGTGGAGATAACTTGGTATATAGTGAGAGGGACGGGAGGCGGGGCAGGGTGGGGTGTGGGGCTGCATTGTCTACCTAGGGTTACTGTGAGCTGCGTTGCTTTCGTGCTGAGCTGCTCAATGTATGCTTGGCGTTGCTTGCTCGGCGCGGTCGTGGCCGGCAGCTCTCGTAGTGGGCCGAGCGGAGTTGTGCGGTTTTGCTTGTCTGGCGGCGGCGAGGTAGGTGTTTGGCGCCAACCGGTGTTGCGTGTGCTACCGCCCGCTCGAATGCCGCCCATGTTGATGTGTTGTGGTTGGGCCCTCTTGTTGCACGGACCTGCCGTGTTGTGCCTCGAGCGTTGCTGTGACGTGATGTGAGGGCGGGCGTGGGCCAGTGAGCACTTGTCAGGGAAGAAGAGCTGCATGGTGCACGGGCTTTGGATCCCAGTTCGTATTCGGGATGTGTGGACGATCTAAGACGCGCGCTTGATGTACCGCCGTACTGATGGGGCGGTGACGAAGAACGATTTAGGGTTGGGGTTGAGTTGCCCATCATCACCGCCGGCGCTGCCATGCATGCAATTGTACGACGTGCTGTTGTACTGGACCGCACGTTTATGATGTTGCCTTTGTCCGTTGATGGAGCCCTTGCCCATGCAGTCTTAGTTCTGGGGGATGTACTTCATTGGCTGGGAAGGAAGAATGGTAGTAGGATTGCGCGCTGGACTGTGGACGAAGGACAGGAGAGGTTACGCGGCGCGCGCACATCGTCGATGCGAAGGACACTCGTGCTGGCTGCGGTTCGTGCAGAAGTTGCCGTGTTGAGCATCATGAGGAGGTTTTGGGTGCTGCAGGCGGAGGCAAGAGGGGAGCAAGGGGCGCCCTATGGCGTCTGGTTGGTGTTGGCCCGGCCGCTGCTGCGTAGTCCATGTCCCGCTCTGCTGTTCTGTTCCCTGGTTCTGTCCTAACAAATGAGGTGGGCTAAGGGACGGAACCCAGTGCTGCTTTTAGGTGGTTGGGTGGGCGCAGGCGTGGGCGCAGGGGAGACTCTGATGACCGGCATCCGGGTGCCACGCGTGTTCTCGGGATCGCTGGTGCCGGCTGGTGGAAGATGTTGAAACATGCTCTTGGCGCACAACCCTCCTTCGGGGAGGCTTCCTGCAAAACTTCTCACCTTTGACAACGGGCAGCGTACGGGCATCGCCGCTGGCCAGGTTCTGCACAGGCCACACCTCCTCCGTTTTAATCGCGTTGCCGAATGGGTTCAGGGTGTTCCTCGTTCAGCAGCGAGGCTGCTGAGGGGCCTGCTGAACGGGCGCTGCCACCTCGCCAAGGGGGTCCACTTATAGGCCTGCCGGTATTCGAGAGCACTGGAATAGGAGGCATAGATAAGCTCTATTGCGCCGAGTTAGAGCCGTTCGCAGCAGCCACAGCAGCGCTGCATGACTCTTATGCCTCACTCAGAAATGACGTGCAGGCTGCCGTCGGTGTGCTACAGGCAAGTATATCAAGCGTTTTATCTGTATTAACATGGCTTGGTCAGGCATCGCGGCGTGTGCGGGGCACCGCGAGGCGAAACCCCTCGCATGCCATGGGTGGTGTTGCGCTCTGCTCTGCAGACCTTGATAGCTTGATAGCCTTGATGTCTAGCAACTCTCAATCAAGGTGGTCGTGCCATTTCCCCGTCTCAGCTTGCCATGGTCGACCGCAAGCCCCCCCGCACCTTCGCCTCCCCACCTCCAGCGCCTTCCCTCACCTTCCTCCACCCCTTCCCCCCACCCCCAGAGCGCATTCTCGGTCCTGCTCACCCCCTCCCCAAACACCGACGTGTTCACAGTCGAAATCCTCAGAGTGGACGGCTCCCCGCTGGGCCCCGCGGAAATCGCGCAGCTGCGTGGCCGCGACCACAGCGGCAAGCTGCGCGCCGCAGACTCCGCCCTAGCCCGCGCCCTGTCCTCCCTGGCCGACTTCTTCGCCCACGCCTCCCAACAGCCCAGTCTCGGCCTCTCCCTCTCCGAAGACGGGACCCTGGTCGCCAAGCAGCAGCACCAAGCCGATCAGCAGCAAGGCCGGACCCCACAACGTGCCCGGAGGCAAGGGCGGAGCAGCGGCAGCGAAATGGCGATCTGGGTCAGGGCGTAACTGCGCTCCCAGGGCCTGTGGTGCGCTTCAATCAGGCCCTGATGTCCATGAGGGAGGCGCTAGGGGGTGACTACGCGCTGGCGCTGCACCTGCACAAGGCCCAGGGGCACGGGGCGGGGGCGTTCAGGGTGCAGCTGGTCAAGCCTGCGCCTGCGGGATGTGGGTTAGGAGGAGGAGGCTTGGGAGCCAGTGGCGGAGGCGGGGGCAGCAGCGGGGTGGGGTGTGGGGTAGGAGGCGTTGGGGGTGCGGGAGAGGCTGGCGGAGGGCAGCAGGGGGCGGGGTGTGGGTGGGAGGTGGTGACGCCCATGGATGTTGCTGGGGCGATCAACGCGGAGAGGCTGCAGGTGCGCACGGCAGTTGCGGGGTCACAGTAGCATAATACAAAGCCTATTCACAGGGTGCAGGTGCGTGCCGTATTGTGGTGCTGTGCAATGGTGTTGGGGAGTGCTCAAAGGAAACGTGGAGTTGCTCGTCACCAACGGCTGGGTGCGAGTGGAAGAGGCAGTGGGGACGTGTACAAGGTTGCCAGCACGAAGGCCCCTACCCACATCCCGTTGCCCGTTGCAACACTGCTTGCCAAAGCGCACCCGGACCACTCCGGAACTAAAGCCCCTACCCCTCAACACCCGCCGTATCCCTCCTGGCTCTGGACCTCAGGACGCCCTCCATGCGTGCGTGCACAGCAACTCACGGCTAGCCCAGCACCTGGCAGCGGCAGGTGCGCGCTTGCAGGGTCTGCGAAGACAGTCAAGTGCAAGGGCTGTATGTGTAAGCAGCAATATATGGCAGGAGCGACCAATGGAAGCCCCGCAGCATCGTAGATACGGCGCTGTGTGTTGTCACCTTCGGGCTCCTTGCGACCGATGATGGTAGGCGAAATGCTATGTGCCTGGTGACGTCTCGTGGCCTGATTTTGCAACACTGCCCCCGGCTGCAGGTATACGTAAGGGCGAAGCCATGGCCCTCAGCTCCCGCTGCAGTGTGGCCCTCAACCCACTCCCGTCCCCGGACCACCACCACCCGCACCACCCCCACCCCAGCTCCTCCGCCCACCAAACCCACACCCATTCCCGGGCCCTAAGACACACCAACTCCTCCTCCACAACCACCTCCGGAACCCGCTCCCACGCGCGAGCCGCTGCCATGGCGACCGATGCAGCATCAACCGTCGCTTCTGCGCTGTCTGACTCCCGCATTCGCGGCGCGCTGTCGCGCTGCATGACGGACCTCAACGGCGCGCTGTACTGCCTGGCGGGCGCGGCTGCGGCGGCGACGGGGCCCGCCAGCGCGGCGGCGCTGCTGACGCACGTGTTGTCGGAGCTAAGGGACCTTGTGGCGGCGGCGGGCGGAGACGCCGCGCTGGTGGGTGCCCCTCTTTCATGCAGCATCTATAAAGCAAGTGCATGGATTTGAACGTACATTTGTGGTGTTTGCATACTTGATCACGTGGAGGCCGCCCACTACTGCAAGGTGGTGGTGTGTAGCGGTGCAGTTGCGGGGACACAGTAGCATTGCAAGGGAGTGGTGTGTGTACCGTACATGACACTGCGAAGGCTGCTGCGGGGCGTTACGCACACGGGTACTGAGGACACATATGCAGGGGCTTCGCGATACATGCATGCCCTCGTCACGTGCTCCTGTATGATGCTGCTGCCCCCTCTTATTTTGCCCTTCCTCTCCTCTGCTCCAGGCCGGTTACCGGCCCTCCGTCTCCTTCAGCCGCTCCCCCGACCTGCAGCTCAGCCTGCGCCTGGAGGCGCGGCTGGAGCCCGGCTGGGGGCTGCAGCCCTTCCCGGACTGCCTGACGCCGCAGGTGCGACACAACAGCAAGAGCATGGCCCTTGCTTCTGCTGCATGCCTGCAGGTTCAGGGCCAACAGCTGGCCGTTCCTGTACCGTGCCACGCAACATGGATAAGCCCATGACCCTACGCTCAATACCCTAACTGCCTCAAAACGCTGTGGCCTGCAACCTCGCCTGTGTTTGCAGGTGCGGCGCTGCTGGCTGCTGCTGCAGGACCTGCTGCGGACCCACAACGCCGCGGTGCAGCAGCTGCAGCAGCTGCGGGCGGTGGCGGCGGCACTGGAGGAGAAGGCCATGTGGGTTAACGCCTGGGTTGCTTGAGCACTGCGAAAGACTTTGACATACTGTTAATGGGCGTGCTTGTCTGCCAAGAAGGGATGCGGGTGTCCTCGCAGAAGAGCAGACAATACACCCTGTGCTGCTGTACCGTGCGAGCTGGTGACCGGCAGTGCTGCAGTCCTCCTGTTCCCGCTGGCGTCTCACCCTCTAAGCGCTTTCCTTCCTCCCAACTGCAAGTACAATGTCAAATGCTTGCTAGTGAATTGTCAGCACTTTCACGTCCCGCTGCGTCTGCATGTATCCCGCTTTGCCGTTGGGTTCCCCCTGGCATCTATCGTACTGCCGCACGGAGCCACTTCCCCTGGCCCGCAAGCCCCGCTCCACCGCCGTTCCAGCTTGAGTCCCACTCGCTTGCATGACCCCTCTGGCCCGCAGGTCTCGATCTGCCTCGGTCCCGCAGGAGGCTGCTGCGGCGGGGCTGCCGCTGCGGCAGGCGGCAGGGGCTGCGCGGGCTATGGTGCGGAACGTGGCAGAGCTGCAGGTGGGTGTGGGGTACTTCGTACTTGTGTTACGGCAAGAAACCGGGTCAGGGGTCAGGAAATTACAGAGGCGCGGGTTGATGATGTTGTGCGAGATCGTGAGCGATCTTGCCTGTGCCGTGTCGGCACCTGTGCCCCATGCATTGGTCTGCTTCGTAACACAGGCCCATGGGACTGTGTAAGTCCCTAGGAAGGTTTTGGGCGTGATCGGCCCACCGATGGGAATGACCCGTCGGGTAAATCTGATTCTGATCTGATCTGCAGAGTCAGCTACCTTCTGTTGCGTCCTTGGCTTGGGCCATGGGCCTACGAAACCCCTGAGCGGTTACCGGTTCGGGATGGTCCCGCTGTAAACCGGAACTCAATTCGGCAGCGGTCTCCAGTAGAGACATCATAGCACAAGCGTGCGTGATTGGGACCTGAGGTCACGCCCTCACGCTGCCTTCGCGACGCCCGGCCTACAGGGCGACCTGTTTCCACAGACACACGCTAGCCCACACTTGTTCAGGGGTTTCGTAGGCCCATGGCTCAAGCCAAGGACGCAACAGAAGGTAGCTGACTCTGCAGATCAGATCAGAATCAGATTTACCCGACGGGTCATTCCCATCGGTGGGCCGATCACGCCCAAAACCTTCCTAGGGACTTACACAGTCCCATGGGCCTGTGTTACGAAGCAGACCAATGCATGGGGCACAGGTGCCGACACGGCACAGGCAAGATCGCTCACGATCTCTCACAACAGATGAGCAGCAGCAGAAATGACGGGTACTTGGGGGCGTGGGTGTAAAGGAGTGCTTGAGTCTGGCGCGGTGACTGCTGCGCATTGTTTGCAAAGCAGGGGTAGCGGGAACGTGCAAGGCGCGGTGCAGGCTCGGCAAAAGCCCCACGCCGAGTTGCCCGCATCTGCCCGCTTTAAGTAGGACAGCTCTTGCAGTGGGGAACGTGGCGGATCTGCAAGTGCGTGTGGGACCAGGGATAGTGCTAGAGAGTGGTGTGGTGGGTGGTGCAGGTGGTTGCTGCTGCACACGGTTTGCGAAGCACAGATAGCAGTAACGCAGTGGCAGCTTGGTGGCAGCACCAGAAAGCGGTGCAAGCATCACGTAGCTCAGCCCTTGTAGCTGGGCAACTTCACACCTTCACAATGAGCCACATAAAGTGTGTAACGGTGTGCACAGTTGTCCGTGTTGGCTAGCCCGTGGATGCGCGTCTGTCACACTACGCTGCCCCCAGCAGCGGCACAGCTTTGAGCTGGACTGATCAAGCTATTACGCTGCAGGCGTGCTGCCGCGGTGCGCTGGACCAACTGGCGGCAGCCTGTGGGCAGGTGGCGGACGAGGTGGCGGAGGCGGCGCAACTGGCAACGCTGCAGTGCGGTGGGTCCTTTGCACAGCAATCCACACACGGCGCCACCCGCGTACCAGCCAACTCACCATTTGAACGTAGCGGCAATGCTAAGCCCGTCCACTCGGCCCGGTACCATTGTCCTAATGCCGGAGCCACACTGCGGCGTGACCACTTAAGTGGCAGTTGTTACAAGAGGGGCCAGGGTGAAGCATGAGTGTCCATGAACACCTAAAGACCTGTGGGGCAATACATCCCCGCCTCTCGGGGGAGCCCCCCACCACCACTTAAGCCGGCAAGGTCCGCCCCCATGCAGCACTACACGCCACTCCTGGCCGCCCGTTGGTTGCACATGCAGGCCTCATGAGCCCCCTAGCCTGGTCCCTAAGCCTCGCGTCAACCGCCGTGCCGGCCGGCGGCGCTGCCGCTGCCGGCAGCATCGCAAGTACGGCAGGTACGGCATCTGCCGTACGGACTCCCGGCGCCCCTGGTTTCGGCGCTGCGGTGGACTCCAGCAGCTCCGGCGTCCACTCCACGGGTGGCAGCCTCGCCACTGCCCTGGCCTTGCAGCAGCAACAGCAGCAGAACCTGCTGCTGCACACGGGGACGAGCACGTGCACGGATGAGGGGCGGGGCTCTAAGCCCGAGGGTGGGGTCGCGGGGTCAGGGACGCTGGAACAGCCTTCGCCTATGGGCCCGAACGGGTCATGGGTGGACGGGCAGCTCATCCTGACGTCCGGAGAGGACGTGCATGGGCGGCCGGACCAGACGGGTGCGGTCCGGAGCGGGCAGGGGCAGGGACAGGGGCAGGGCCAAGGGGGTGCAAGGAGTGAGTCGGTCAAGCGGAGGGGAGCAGGGGAGGGTGGGAGTGGCTGGGTGCCGGTGGCGGGGGAAGAGGGGCGGCGGGGGGATGGAGCAGGGGGGCAAGCGGGGCAGGCGCGGCAGCGGGAGGGAGAGCCTTACGGAGGCGTATGCGAGAAGCGCACTAGCACTTTTGGAGTACGAGCTTGGTGACGTGTGATCAGTCTGTGGCAGTTGCAGTCGTGAAAGTTGGGGCGGGTGGGTCGGAAGACCTGACTTCGCAGCAGAGATGCTGTGCTGAGGACTGCCAGTGTTCAAAGGCACTGGGCGCTGTGCACTGTGTGAAGTGAGGGCTGCGAGCGTGCACTGCTTGTCGTGTACTGCAAACGGCACGAGCTATGAGCAACTGTGTAAGTGTGCTCATGCCGGCCTGTTGTGGGATTGCTGGTACTGGAATGGGGGCGCGGTTATTGAGGTGGTGCTGCGACCTGAACGTGGTTATCTTTTGGCAAGTACGGACTTGTGTGCTGAGTCCATCTTGTTGTGGGTATTGTTATCCAGAGTTCAATTGTTGGCAGCTGGGCACGAACCGGTCCACAAGGTACTGTGTTGGGCAGCATGTGCGCCTACCTGTACACAGAACAATATCGCCACTGAGGCCGTGCTGTGGCCGCGTGCGACGGTGCGGCCATGCAGATAACTTGAGCCAACATAACAGGATCGGACCAGATCGGATTGGACTGACTGTGGTTATTCTATGCGCTGCCCCTATTCGACATGGTGTGCTCATAACGGCTTGCAGCGCACTGTTGTTTCGGCGTGAAGGCGGGGGGATTAGAAAGCTCTGTGTTGTAACGGGTTGAAACGAGGCTGTTCCTGGTGCTTGGCTATTCCTGGTCGTTGAACTGTTGATGGGCACGTCCAACGGGGGTAGAGAGTACAGTAGTGCTCCCAGTTCGCGGATCGCCGCAGTGCACTGTCCAAGTAGCCATGATCCAGTATGATCCTATGTGGTCAAGCGATAGCATGTTGGCCACCGCAGGCCGTATGTAGACCGACGTGTGCGCGTGCTTGTGCTGTGCCGTGCGGTGCTGCACTCCTGCTTGGCGGCACATGGGCGCATACTTGTAGATGCTCTCAGACCGGTAGAGCTGTGTGCCCCCGTGGAGCCTGCGAGCTGCGAACCTTTGGCCAGGGGGCCGCCGCCCCCCCAGGCCCTGCCTGGCCCTATGTCGTAGCGTAACAGAGTAAGCGCCATGTGCAATCGACCCCCATCAAGCCCCATTCCAATGAAGAAGTTGCGGGTTGACCTGCATACCTACGGTACGTACAACAGCTCATGAGCCATGAGGATGAAGCGCGGACATGGCGCTGCACCTGGGCTCCCCGGTTGGGCGCCACCAGGGTTCGTACACAGTCGGCTTTTTGCGGGACTGGCCGGCCGTGGCCTCACAGAGCACGTCGTTAGTAATGCTTGGCCTCACACACGTTTGTGCATGGCCTGCATCATTCCTGCATCAGGGAATTTTCCTGGGCCAGGCTCTCACCCCTCGCAGGACCGACAGACCGCAGAAGGCATAGGCGCGACAGGGCGCGACGCCAGCGGCGCAGCCAACGTACAACGCACGCGAACGGCCTCGCGCGATCATCTGGACCCAGGGAACAACATTGGCATTGAGCCCAGTCAGCACCCACGTTGGTGAGAGATTAGTTGTTCGTGGGCGTAGGCGATGTCAGTCGGTCGGGCCCAGACTGGAGTGGGAAGTGGCAGAATGGTACGCTGCCGCATCGCACAAGTACATGCCTTGGCAGCTTCTGGCATAATACCTGGGCGTGTTTATATCCTGCAAGTGGCTTGACGGCGCAGTGCTACTGTTCCTCGTTACCTGTTGTTCCTGGTTCATTGCAAACTGTGTACGATTTGCTCCAGTCTGCTATGTGACTTGCGAGAACTTCAAGTGTTACACTTCCAACTCGTTACTCCCTCCAAGCATACATAAACTGCACATTGCAACAAGGCTCGGACGCCACAGACTCCTTGCATCGCTCGACCGCCGGCCCCGGTTCGGCGGTCTCACCCAGCACTTGTGCACGTCGACAACTCCTGTATCAGCAGCATGAACGTGAGTCGCGTAAAGCTGTCAGGGGCGTTGGAGCACTTTCGTTGGCCACACGTGCTAGTGAAACGTGTGCGATGACGCTCTTTTGTGTCACCATTATCTTACTTTCTGAATCTCGCCTTAATGTCCTTGCAGCATTTTGAGTTGCTTGGACGCAGCGGAGCTGGTGCGAACAGCAGCGTGTGGAAATGTCGCGACGCACGGACTGGAAACATTGTGGCGGTGAAGAAAATCGAGGGCGGATCCAGCCTGAACCAGGCGTTAGCTGAAGCTGCTCTCACTCGTGTTTGCGCACACAAGCATGTGATTGGGCTGCTGGAGATGCACCAAGGGTCAAGCAGCAACACAATCTACATGGTGTTGGAGCACTGTGAGGCAACGCTGGCCCGCGAGCTTCTGCTCAGCCCGAGAGGCCTTCCTCTACCACGTGCAAAGCTGCTGGCATACCAGCTGCTACAAGCCTTGGAGCACCTGCACGTCCGGCAGGTGCGGGGGATGTGTCGGGCTGCTCGGCAGTTGGCTCCTCAGCTCGTGCTCGAGACTTCATGGGCAGGCAGCTGCCTTCGACATCGTTCCTAGCATTTCAGGGCTGTAACGCTTCGACAGTCAGAGGTGTTGTGGCGGACCCAGAACATTTGACATCTGCTTACTAGACATCGCGCTGGGCTGACAAGCGGGCTGGGCCGACGCGGCGCTTCAAATCGCAATTGTGACACAGCGATCGTCTCGAAGCAGTTTTCCCTAGCATGTCTTACTTCATATGTATGCGTTCGCGTAGGCTCCTTAATCACCCGGCTTGCCAGCTGTCCCGGTATTTACAAGTGCTACAGCCCTGCATGTGCCAGCAACCTACGCCGCTCGGCTCACCCCTTGCACTCGCCCTGTCCTCCTCTGCTCCTTACGCCCCTGCAGGTCTGCCACCGGGACCTGAAGCCCGGAAACATCCTGCTCGGCCCAGGGTACACGGTCAAACTGTGCGACTTCGGGTCCGCGTACAGCCCCGTGCTCGGCAGCGACCTCGTGCACGACCCCACAGCCCAGGGCGGCTCCGCAGCCATCACCGCGGCGCTGGACAACATTGCTTCATCGCCATTTGGTACCAGCAGCGCGGCCGGCAGCGGCACAGGGCCTCTTGCGGTCGCGGCGGCCAGTCGCTGGTACTGCGCGCCCGAGTCCCTGCTGGGCGGCGGCGCCAGCCCTGCCAGCGACGTTTGGGCCTTTGGTGAGTCGCTCGGACGGGTGCAGCAGTGTTCGAATTAGGATTCCCGCATGCTGAAGCGTTCCCGATCTGGGTCAGGGGTGAACGTGCGATTACAGCCAGTGCGCGATGTGGGTCGGGCGCCCTTAGTCATGAAGCTTTCTAACCCGTCGCTTCCCATTCAACCACGGTCAGCCACGGTGGCATTTCATGATTTCTCCCTTGCAGGCTGCATCCTGGCCGAGCTAGTGACCGGCAAGCCGCTGCTGCAGGGCAGCGAGGAGGACCTGGACCAGCTGTGCATGGTGGTGGCGGCGGTGGGCGGACTGAGCGGCGCGCAGGAGGCGCTGCTGCGCCTGCTGCCACACCAGCAGCGCCAGCGGCTGGAGGAGGCGCGCGCGAGGGGGCCGCTCCTTGACAAGTAAGCGTTTGCATGCACGTGCGGGTCTCCGATGGATGGCAGTCTCCTTGGCAGTAGAACTGATGTTCGGGCGTGGGGCAGGACTTGTTTGTAGCCGTTGTCCTGATGTTCCAAAATGCACTCAGCACGTACACGTCTTGTTCACGTCTGGTGCCTCCACCGCGTCCGCTGTCCGCAGGATGCCCAAGGTCACGGCCTGCCCCGCCCTGCTGGACCTGCTCCGCGCCGCGCTGCAGCCCGACCCCGCGCTGCGCCCCTCCGCGCAGCAGCTGCAGCAGCACGCCTTCTTCGCAGACCTGCGCCAAGCCCTGGCGCAGTGCGAGGCCCAGGGCAACATCATCGCCGCAGCTGCTGGCAGCTGCCTGGAGCCCGCCACCAGCCTCCCGGGGCCGCTGCAGCCCGCCACCAGCGGGCCCCTTGACGCCCTGCCCTTCCGTGGCTACTCCGCAGCCGCGGTCCTCATGGATGTGGACGGCGTCGGCCCAGTAACAGACTGCATTCCCGGCGCGGACAGCCTCCCCTCCCCGGCCGCGTCGCCCGGCCTCCCAGACTCTCCATCCCGCCGCAGCGAAGGGGGCGCACCCGCGAGCGTATTTGCGTCGACGTCCTTCCGTCGCGCCCCGGCGGGCGGTTTTGGAGTTGGTCCAGGGACGGCGTCGGCAGGCGTCGGCGTTGGCGTTGGCCCCCGCGCCGCCTTCAGCAGCGTGCAAGGAGCGGTGCCGCATGCGCCCGTGCCCCGCGCGCGTATCTCAGCCCTGACCGCCACCATTCGAGGGCGGGCATTTGGCGAGGCGGACGGAGAGTATGTGGACCTCATGCCACGTGTGGAGCAGCTGGTCGGCAGGTGGAGCAGCCTCGCGGACCTGCCATCCGGCCTGGGCCCTATCGCCATGGCTGCCCGCTCCGCCTCCCTCGCCGCCGCGCGCAGCAGCGACATCTCCTTCCCACTACCGCTGGCGCTGTCCGTTATGGGGGCAAGCACCAGCAGCGCCGGGGGTAGCCCGCCCGCCCTTGAGACCGTGCCAACGCTGGAGGCGGCGGGCTTGTGTCCAGCTGCAATGGTGCCGTGTCGCGCGCCGTCCGCCCCCGGGGCTGACCAGCTGCCTATGGACACCCCCATCGCGGCGGCTGCGGGCGGCTCCATGTGCTCACCTGGAGGCGGGTGCGGGCTAAGCAACCAGCCCTTCATCCTGCAGCCGCAGCAACACCACCACAACCCACTGCCCCAACAGCCGGTGCCCCTGCCGCCTGCATCGCCGCCTCCGCCCGTACCTGCACCCTCCGCCGCAGCCCCAATGGACTGCACGCCAAGCCCCCGTTCCCGCCCCGTCCCCAACCCCTCCTGCGAGGCAACTGCCCTGCCCACTCGTCCCCAGCCCCCACGGCTGCAGGACGAGTGCGCAAGCACCAACGCGACCGACAGCCCCGCCCCTCACATCTCGTCCGTGGGTGCCACGCCTTTCCTGACCCAGTCCGTGGGTTCCGGCTTCAAGCTGGTCACCAGTCCTGCGTCTGTGAACACCACCTCCGCCTCCCAGGCCCGCTCCAAAGCCATCGTCAACCGCGCACGGCGCAACCAACGCGAGCAGAACCTGCGCAACTACCTGCTGCAGCAGCAAGCGACGGCCGCAGTACAGCCGCAGCAGCAACAGGAGGGAGGTGAGCAGCAGACCGGGGACCTTGCGTCTTCATGCCCCCAACGGGGCTCGCGCATGGCGGGGAGCCTGGGCAGTCTGGGCCACAGCGCTACGCTGCTGCAGCAGGAGCTGTTGGCTGCGCGTAACGGCCACGTGTCGGGCCGGCCCATGGGTCAGATGAGTCACGCCGTACGCCGGTCCTTCGCGGACCTGTCTGATCTGGCGTCCGTGGCGGAGTGCGCGCCGCTTGCCATGGACTCGCCCGACGTCAAGCGCAGGCGCAGCGTGCAAAGACTGGACCTGATGCAGCAGCAGCAGAACGGTGGAAGCGGACTGCTGACGGCGGGAGGCTCTGGCCGGAGCCTGGGCCGCAGCAGCGTGGGCTGCGGCGGCCTGGTGGCCGAGTGCAGCCTGCAGGACGCGCAGTTCTCGGTGCCCGAGCACGCTCCGTTCCTCCTGCGAGGTGGTGGTGGTGGTTACGGAGGCGGCACGGCCCGCGGGGCTGCCAGCCGCCACCGCCGCACCCAGAGCGGCAGCGGGCTGTTCAATTATGACTCGCCGGCGAAGGCGCTGCTGCAGCAGCACGTTGCGGGGGTCGCGCGTCTGTCGAGCGCGCCGCAGCCCATCCGGCGGGAGGGCGCGGCGGCGTGTGGGCTTGGGGCGGGCGGCAGCAGCACCCTTCAGTTCTCGCTGGGGGCGTCGTTGGAGCAGCAGCAGCCCGCGCCCATGGTGTAGAGAGCGTGTGGCGATGGTGCGAGGGGCTTTGGTGTAGTAGCAATGCACGTAAGCTGTGGCACGGTATGGGCGAGCCTTGAGGGGTTGCGCTCGGGGCGTGAAGGTACTCATGCTGCGCTGGGCGCCTGCGGCGGCTAGGCAGGGCCAGCTAGCACACGAAATGCGGTGTCAGCATGCAGCAAGGTGCGGCACCGCGCAAAAAAATTTATCCTGTTCCAGTATCGCTGGATATTCTTTGTGGTTGTGGTTCGGCATATGTCTTTGTTATTGTGGCAAGGCAGGTGTGTTGCATACAATAGCTGCCTTGCTTTACGGAAAGCCTTGGAGGGCGCCGTGGGTGCATATGGCGCCGAGGGTCATCTGTTCTTTGCTTTCCGACCTATTCAGGATGTGCACCGCGTTACATTGGCACACCACAATACATTATTCCGGTCTCCCCGCCAGGCCGCGAGAGGCGCCCACACGGCAATGCACGGCCTGTGTGGGGAGCTGACCGTAGGCCTTGGTTTGCTTCGCGCTGTGCTGTTCATGGCTCATGGCCAAGCGACATTGAGCCAAGTAGGCTGGTGTCGCGGTGTGCCGTTGCGCGAGTTCGTGTGGTAGTGGAGCTGGTGAGAAGCAGTGGTGGCATAGGAGACGGTGTGGTGCCATGCACCAGGCGTGGTCCCAAGCATTGGCTGGTATGGTACTCGCTCCGGCCTGTGCACCGTAACCTATGAATAAACATGCATATCGCATAGACCCTACGTAGGGAAATTTTTGCTGAGAGCTGTCGTTCGGGTTATCGTAAGGTTGTGAAACGGAAAATGGTTATGACTGGGTCGGATGCCTACGAAGGACGAGTGCACACGGTGAGACGAGGCGTTTCGTACGTAATGATGCCTTGGCGGCCGCCCTCATTGCCTTTGCAGTTGGAGTGGTACGGCAGCCAGGTGACGGAGGCTGACGGGTGTTGGAAGCTGTAAGTAGGCTTGCTGCTTCTGGCAGGCTGTCGTGCGCATCCCGCTGGTCTGCCCATTTCCATGCCGGTTTTTGACGCAGAGAGACTTGTGGCGCGCGTGTGTGTTGGGGGCATGATCTACGCACACAAGCAGCCGCGGCACCTCGGCGGCAATGTGCAGGGCAATGGCCTATGGGCGATGACGCCAGTTGACGCTTGTGGGCGGGTAAGGCGATGGGAGAAGCTACAGACGCATGGTTGTGATGGACTAAACCTAACATGTAACGAGGTGTACAATACCCTTCATTTGCCGCCCTTGATCCAAGGCCGTAGCACGGTCACGATCCTCTCTCTGCACGCAAAACCGATACCAGGAATCGGAAGACCCCCGTTGGTGTCACCTACTATGCTTCAACAGCCCCATTATAGCCCGTTCGGGCTCGTTGCTCCTCCCAGGATCGTAACACCAGCTGGGCCACCTGAGTGCAAAGTACTTGACTGCTGTTGACTGCGTGTCCTAGTGTGGAACACAGGTAGCAGTTTCATCGGCCGGCTTCCCACACGCAGCTTCTACAGGCATCATGGTGCTCTTGGTACACCAGAACGCAGCCTCTGCCTGTTGGGGTGCACCTGCCACCGGTGCAACACGTGCGTTCCTGGCTGTCCACCCCTCCAGCTGTGCCACTGCGCGTACCCAACTGGCAGGAATGGCTCCACCCAATGCGCTCACCGACGCAACGCGCAACCCCTACCATCACCACATCCCTCAGCCAACAGCAGGTCCAAACCATGAGCCATGCGATCCTCCTCTCGCCCGCAACAGCATCGGTAACTCCCGCGCCCGCTTGCCGAACACCCCACAGACCCCAGTCGCCCCCTCCAGACACGGTCCCACGCTCTGTCCCCCTGGCCCGAGCTTGTTCCCCTGACCCTATCTAGCTCTCCCCCGCCTCCGCACCATCCCAAGCACTACTGCCAGCCCCACCGCCAGCGCTACGCCACGCCCAGCTTCCTCAGCGACCCCGCGGGGTCCTCCCTGTACTGCTCCCGGGTGATCCAGAAGTCGGTGTGGTCCTGAGAGGGGGAAGGCGAGACGAAGTTGTGCAAATGCATTCCAGGAAACGTCAAATAAACCTGCGTGTGCAGCGCAGTGTTACTGATGGCACTGCGCCCGGGGGATCCAGAAGTCGGTGTGAGGCGATTTTGAGAAGGGGATGAACGGCGGGGATGGGGGCGGGGTGCGTTTAGCGTACACACTACCCTGACACCATACTTCTCCGCATGCCGCCCCATGCCCGATGGTTCACTAGGCCGCGTCACGCGCGATTGGGATCGGCGGACACCCGTCCATGCTCCCATCTCCACACCGTCCGCAGGCGCCGCCCGACTCAAGTACGGACCACAGCGCTGCACTGTAATGCTGGTGTGCTAGGTTAGGCCAGTACCCAACTGCTAATGCCCACAAACTGTCTAGCATGCGTGTTCCCACCCCCACCTTCATGATGTCCGCCAGCACCGCCCCGCCCAGGAACACCATGTGCTTGCGGTTGGGCGGATCGGCGATGTGCAACTTGAGCTTGCGCATGCCGCCCACGTCGCCCTGCGGGCAGGTGCGTAAGGGGTGTGATCCAGTGTTGCACAGTGGGCAAAGCCGGGGATTCATAACCGGACCGAGACACAGCCAGTGACAAAGAAATCGCCGCAGGCACTGGTGTAGGAAAAGTTAGCCAAATCAGCCTGCTCGGACTGGACCTGCGCAGTTGCGCGGCCACAGAGACTTGCTTGTGCACACCAGATAGCACCCCCCTCACTACTTCAGACAGCAATTGCTGCTTGGGGCGTGAACGCGTGGCCCGGGCCGCGCCCTCGTGCAACCAGGAGCTCGGAGCAATCCATGCAGAACGGTGTCGCAGTGGGGGCCGCCTAGGAGCAGGAGAGTATAGTCTCGCGCACTGGTGGCACCTTTCAACCCTGCTGGCACCTTACCTTGAGCACCCGCTGCACGTACAGGTTGCGCATCTCCTTGTCCATGCGGGTGGACATGCCTGGGGGAGGGCCAGGGGAGGACACGCGAGAGGGGGTTGGCTGTAAGCAACGGTTGGTGTGTCGTAGGATGTGGTGCAGGGATGTACACAGTAAGGAAGGTACAGGACAGAGTTGGCAAGGGAGTGAGAGCAAGCACGGTTAGCACTTGAGCAAACCGAGGCCGGCCGTTGTGTGCGACATGGGGCCAATGCCTTGAGGGCAGCACATGGCATGCTCCTTGCTTGTAACCTGTAACTGGTACTTGCTACAGTCGCAGTTACGGGCCCAGTAGGGCGCGTCCCAATAGGCAGCCGCGTTCTCGCACCTGGGCACACAACACGTCTCCAGCTGTGCTGATACCACATCAACCGCACCCACAGACGTGTGACAGCGCCCACACCTCAGCACCTGCTCCTCCCCGCTCCCTTACCCCCCGCACCCGGGTACATGGTGGAGCCCCCGCTGATGACGATGTGCTCGTACAGCATGCGGCGGTTGTCGATGGGCGCGTCCTGCAGTGCGGCACGTGTACGGCATGTACGGTAACAGCGACTCATGCAAAGATGACAGCAGGAGAGGTGGTTCTCCAAGCCGCAAAACCCACGGTCGGAGGCCTCTGCCAGCCTCCATGCGTAAGTGGGCTGCCACCGCTCAGGTTTCGGCGCCACTGACCGTGCCTCCAACCGCATGAGTAGCTGAACTGAAAAAATGTCCGGCCCCGGCACACATGCCTCTACCGCCACGCCACATCCGGCCGCATGCATCGAGCACCTTACACACATTGTGTGCACCCTGTTGTTGCATCCACACACTGGTCTCAGCGTGACGTGCCCTCCTCGCTCAGTCATACGCAACAGCGCCCTGCCTGCGTTTATCACCTGGATGGCGTTGAAGGCCATCTCGGCGATGCCGGGAGCCTCAATGTCCAGCAGCCGAGGGTTGAACATCACCTGAACGAGTGGTGGTGCGGGAGGGGCAGATGATCAGTTGATTCCCATCGGTGGCCCCTCAACGAATTTTGAGGTGCAAGTTCACTGCTGGGAATTCGGCTGGAGCCACGATGGAGAGAAGTGTAGCCGAGTGTGTCTGGTCTCAAGGCCACCACAGCACGTCCTTCTCACCGCCTGCCCGTCCCCGCCGCTCCATGCATCCAGCTCCATCCACCACCGTACCACTAGCACACAGCGCACGGCCCTCCCTCCCCTTCATGCTCCAGAGACAACCCCACCCACAAACGGCCACCCGACTGGTCTACCCCTTCTATACTTGCTTGCTCTCCGCTGCCTGTTCCCCTCGCCTCTGGCGCCGTTGACTGGAGGTCAGCGGTGGGCAAAAGTCACTGTGCCAAGGTATCTGCCCCCCCTCACCTCAGGCGCCATGAAACGCTCTGGCCCCAGGCGGATGACCCGCCCGTCCGGCAGCGTGTAGGAGCGCATCAGCACCGTGGTGTCACGTGCCAGCTGCGGAACAACAGGGCAGGCAGCAACACAGTACAGTACGACAAGAGTCCGTGCAGTGACGAGAGGACATGTTGCAATGGGAGGCCACATTGTGAGCAGGTGCCATATTGTGACCAGAGGCCTGCGGTGCCATAGGCGCCGGAGGTTTGCAGGCGCACCAGCTGCCTTGTACACTCGAATAAGTCGAAGTATCGGTCGGAAGGCGTTTTGCAGGACACGGTTGGATACTGCATCCTGCTCCGCCCAACAACCCCCTGCCTTGCACACACCGCCCAAGTCGACGGAACTCCATGTCGTGTCCTTGTCTGCCTCGCAACCTTGCGTGCTCGCACATGGCATAGAACAAATCCTAAGCCTCGCACCTTGAGCTCCCTCTGGTAGTCGAAAGCAACGTATGCGTGCTGCTCCTTGATGTCCCGGACCTGGGGGGCGAGGAGGCAGTGAGTGTGTGTGTAGGGTTTCGGTCTCCGTCCCGAAGAGGTCGCACGACAAACCAGGAGCCTCTTTCACGCTTTGACTGCTGGCCACTCGCGATCACCCGGTGCAGACACCATCACCACAACAAACTGCATGGTACACACCCACCGCCCTGTCATGGCCAACACACTCCTGCTACTATACACCCACCACCCTGTCATGGCAAACACACCCTTGTTAATACACACCCGCGCACCCACCGTGTCCAGGTCTGCAGTGCGGTTGAGCTGGTAGCCCCGGCGCTGCAGCAGCTCCAGCAGGTGGGCGGTCACGTGGCGGCCCGCCACGTTGAGCCGCTTGGTCTGGTGCGGGAAGGCGTAGCCGTCAACCACAGCAACCTGAATGTGGGGGAAAAGTGACAATGTGGATACCGGAAAGAGGCAGTAAGGCGTGTCGAGCGTGCTAACGGCGCGGCTCTTCGCGGTTGAGACATTGGGCTGACAGCTGTGGTGTTCAGTACTCACGTATGGCCTATTTGCCATATGTGGTGAATGGGTGTGAATGACCAGCCACGTGAATCCAGGCCTCGCGGAATGCGTGCAGGGCGGCAGGGCCAAGGGTGCGGCCCCACGACCACCTCGCTTTCCATCTCTCGTATCATCTCGCGTTACTCGTACTTTGCTCCCCCTTGCCCACGCGCCCCTGTGGCAACATTCCTGCAGGCCGCCCAGCCCGCCCGCCCCTCCGCTTTTCCCCCCGCTTCCCCGCCAACAATTCACAACAGTCCTGCTATCGAACCGCATCCCACCATTTTTTCATTACGCCTCACGCACTGCCCTCCGCCCCTCCCCTTCCCCAGGCCCCTATGCACCCCCTTCCCACCGCGGGCCTTTTGCTGCTTTGCGGTTACCCCCGCCCGGCCCCTATGCACCCCCTCCTCACCGCGTGCGACACCCCATCGCCTGAGTCCACCACCAACCCCGTCAGCAGGCCTGCACATTCGGAAGGAAAGGGACATGGGGTCAGGGACAGGACCAGCAGGGGCTGGGGCAGGGACAGGGACAGCAGCCGAACTAGAGTACCTGTGTGCCCCACACGTTGCCACATGCCGTAACAACCATCGGCACACCCCATGTGAACCCGCCTCCTGCTCAATCCCCGGCCTGCCCGGAACACCGCTCCCCACTCCAGTACCACAGTGCTTCCATGACCAAGCCCGTACCACAGCCCGTATGACTCACGCGGTCCGACGACAGTGATTCACGCTGCGCGTACAGCGTGAGTACGTCAACGCAATGGGCCCAGGACCAACGACGGCCAACTGTCAACACCCAGCCCTGCATGACTCACCCTGCGCGTACAGCGTGAGTACGGCCTGGATCTGCATGTTGGCGCCCGCCACGCCGTACGTCTCGAACATGACCTCCAGCATGCGTTGGCGGTTGGCGGTTGGGTTCATGGCGGGGTCGGTTAGCAGGATGCGGCACTCGGAGGGGTCCACGTGCAGCTGCTGCGGACCGAACGCGTGGTCCCAGATCAAACTCATCTCCTCCCAGCTCTGCAGCAGAAGGCAGACACGACCCGAACACATTACACACAGGTTTTGTCATTAGCTTGGCAACATTCAGTACGTGGTGTGCGGCAGCACACGTGTATGCGTTGTGCGCCCATCTGCTCCCAGCTCTGCAGGAGCTGGAAGGCAGAGGGCAGGGGTCGTGAGAACCTCCACAGGTGTGCGGCAAAACAGGTGCGCAGCGTTGTATCAACACTTCTCGCTTCCCCTGTAGTTGGGCCCCGAAAACACATAACACTTACCTGCACGATGCCGTTCCGCATGGGGTAGCTCAGCTCCAGCTGCTGCTTGTTCCGGGCCGCATCCGTGCCCACGTATATGTCCTGCAGGAACCGTCACACGCCGCAGACCGTCGTGGCTTTTGTCATCAGCTTGGCAGAACAGCCCGCACAGAAGCACATCACAGTGCATCGCGACGCTTGTGTGCACGTGCTTGCACCTGGCGGCAACCATCAGACCCGGCAGCACAACACCGTGGAACGCAACGCATGTATGCCCATACGCTTGTTCGCACTGTCGACGGGCTGCGCATGCATGTGGTTCTGGCTTGCAACATGGTGTGGTTCTGCATGGTGTGGTGCAGCATGGGTTGCCGGTATTGAGCAGGGCCTGCGGCCCCCGTGTGGCTTAGCCCCCAGGTGCTAGGGGCCAGCCGTAAGCCACATTCCCCGCCTTCCCCAACCGCGCCAGTGTCAGCTGCAACCAAACCCCATACGAGCCGCATGTAGCCTGATTTTAGTAGCTCTCGTCGCAGGGTATCCTCCCCGCCTTCCCACTTGCCCCAGCTCCTGTACCGTACCCCAAGCACGCCGGTTCTAACGCTCAAGCCTCCATCCTTTACCCACTGGCACCCTACCTGCAGCGACTGCTGCTGTGAGAAGGGGTCGTTTAGACGGAACGTGGGGCGGCCGACGAGGCATGGGAAAACGGCCCTCGGGAAGCTGTCGCCCGCAAACCCGCACTTGACCAGCTGTACCCGGGGTCGAGCGCACAGACAGGTTACGGAAGGGTCGAAGCTGTTGGAATTTGACGGTTTGGGAGCATGTATCACTTACTCCTGTTCCATTGTCACACACTATCACTCGGTTGCGTGGGAAGTCCGTCATCTTTGGTCTGGTCGCAGCTATGCAGGAAGGGTCACCAGCTACATGATTACGTGCGGACGTGCCCCTTTCTCATGTCGTAATGACAGCATGGTACTTTTGTTTGTTGCTTTACTGCCTCGGTTCGTCGGGGACAGGCTCAGAGATCGGAGTCTCCCGCCCTTGGTAATGCAGGGTTTAACCCCTAACGACCTACTGCAGCACTCGCCAGCACCCCATTTGTCCCAGTGTTGATGGCACCACTGTCACTGACCTTTCCTTTGCGTTTCAATTATTGCACCCATCCCCAAGCCGAATACTCTGAAGCAATCCTCAAGCTGAACGCTCGATGCAAGGCGTCGTAGCCTAAGATGAGCACCAAGCTTGTTAAGAAGCTCCTGAATTCGTTAATTCAGGAAAATCAGGCTCCCCAGGAAGTAGCAAAGGCGCAGAAGGCGAAGGCTAAGCAGAGGGCGGCGAAGGTCGCCAAGAAGCAGAAGGAGCTGCAGAAGGAGGCCCAGAACCTCAAGGCGAAGAAACTTATTGCAAAGAAGAACCTGCGGTATTTCCAGGAGACCCAGAAAACCAGCGCGCTCACCGCAGAGTTGATGAACCAGCTGCTGAACGGCGAGGCCAAGAAAACAAAGTAAAACGCTTGCCTGCCGGACCCGACGCACTGGTCATTCCGCAGCGCCAGTGGATTTTGGTCACCAGGCCTGGCGTTGCAGCTTGCGTTCGAAGCCGCCAGTCGTCTGCCGCACGGCAGCAATGTGGCCTGTAGCCCACCCCCTGGGCGCCCGGCCGCGGCAGCACATATGCCCAGCGTCACAGCTTGACGCCGGTCAACACCGACCAGTCCGCTGCCACTCCCTCGTACACCGGCAACTTACCGGAGAGGCCCCCAACACCCCTTCACCCGTCCTCTCCCGCTCCTCCCCTACGCCTTCCTCCCTCCCACACCCGACACCCGCGCCCTCCCAATGCCGAGCCCACACACAACGCACACTCCGCCGCTCCAAACAACTCGCCCCACAAGCAGCTGCCGAAGGCAACAGCAGCAGCAACAGCACCGGCGGCAGCGGCACGGCTTTCGGCGACCCCAACACCCTCGTGGGCATGCTCATGGCATACGCGGTGCAGCTGCAACAGGAACAGCAGCAGTCCGCAGCTAACCCACACGCCGGCGCGGAGGTGCACGTGGAGGGTATCACGTTCCACCCCCCGGGGTCGGAGACTCCCCTGCTCGACAACGTCAGCATGGTACTCCCGCCAAACAGCCTGGGTCTGGTCATCGGGCGATCGGGGTCTGGCAAGACGACACTGCTGCAGGTGCTGGCGGGCCTCACGGAGCAGTCTGCCGGACACATACGGATCGTGAAGCTGGGGGCAGGAGCTGTGAGTGGTAGTGGCAGCAGCAGCAGCAGCAACGGCAACGGTGTTGGTGGGTACAGCGGCGGGAATGGACACGGCAACGGGCTGTACCCAGTGGCGGCGGCGGCGGCGGGATTGGCGGCTGGGTCAACAGGGTCAGGCGGCTTGTCTGTGGAGGACCGCATGCAGCAGGTGGGTGGGTGTGGTGGCTGGGGGCATATGTATTAAGCTTTTGGTGGGTGGGTGCGGGTGTGCGGGGTTGCTGCAGGTGTGTGGCGGGGATCCTTGCGGGTGGGCTGGTGGAGGACCGCATGCAGCAGGCGGGTGGACGGGGTATGTTGCTGGCTGGGCGCGTGTGCAGCCCTGTGGGTGAGGGCGGATGGGGTTGGGTGGGTGCATGGGGTGTGGTATGGGCGCGTGCAGCATGCTGTGATGAGGGTCTGAGTATAAGCAGGGCTCGAGCGGCGCCCAGCTTGCGCACCCGCAAGCGCCCGCAAACAGATGTCCTAGCGAGTAGCTTACACCTGGCCGTTCGCGTGGATGCTGGCCGGGGACCATTCAGCACGCGCACGCTGGCACTCACCGCTGAAGCAACGCATCCCCTTGCACCCCTCGGTCTCTGCCCCCTGACTCCACCAACCCGGGTTGGGCTGGGTTTACCTTTCTTACAGCTCGTCAACGACCACGTCGACCTACCGGTACAGACTTCGTCTGTCTTCCTACCGCCTGCCCCCACCGCCCCTGCCAACCTCCGCCCTGCCGCAGGTGGGGCTGGTGTTCCAGTTCCCTGAGCGCCACTTCCTGGGGTCGGACCTGATGCAGGTGCGAGGGGAAGTGGACCTGGTCCAGGGGAAACGGGGCTTCAGTTAGGATTGCCAAATTTCTTGCCGAGACCGGCAACAGAGGTAGCTCGTGTCTGCCATCAGCGGTACGGTGACCTGCAGCGATGTTTGCATGCCTGGGTGGCTGCTTTCGGCCTATATTCCTGCTTGTTGTATGTTCACCTAACATTCTTCCTTAGCAACCGCAAATCGCAAAATTTTGTAGCTGGCCTTAGCCCCTCTCTCGTTCTGACTGCCCTGCTCATGGTCTTCCTTTGCGACGTCTAGCCTGCAGCTTGCCTGACGTTTGAAGTGCTCGTCCCTCCCCTTGCCTTGCCCTCCACCCCCTCCCCCGAAGGAGCTGAGCTTCACGTGGCCGCGCCTTCCGCAGTACTGGGGCGAGCGGCAGCTGCTGTCGGCGCGCATGCAGCAGGTGGGTGTGCGGATGTGCATAAGGGGTTTTCAAGTAGCGCGGCGCTGAGCAGGCGGGCGTGGGGTGCAGCGCGGTTGCTTGGGATGGGGAGGAGCAGCTGTTGTCGCGCATGCAGCAGGTGGGTGCAGGGGGCAGGTGATGGGGGCCGGGCCTCCAGCACACCTCATCCGGCCTTGGTTTCAACTCACACAACCCTGTCCCACACCCTTATCCAACATACCCCATCCTGCCCATAGCTGGGACACACCCTGTCACGTGCTTGAGGGTGTGGGCCTGCAGCACATCCCCTGGCACATCACCACCCTGCTCAACCCTGATCCTACAATACGATGTTACACCCTCATCCACACAACGTCATCTCCTGATGTGTACACTCTCTCAGGTGCTGGAGGCTGTAGGCCTGCAGCAGATCCCGCTTCACGTGCCCCCCTGGGCGCTGAGCGGGGGGCAGCAGCGGCGGCTGGCCCTTGCTATCCAGCTGGTGCGGGGCCCGGCGCTGCTGCTGCTGGACGAGCCGCTGGCAGGGCTGGACTGGGTGGCGAGGCAGGAGGTGGTGGCCATACTCAAGAAGCTGAAGGTAGGTGGGGCAGCTTCCTTACCTAGCTTGGGGGAAGCTGCGGGGTTTGGGGCGTGTGGTGCTGTGCCATATGCAAGAAGCTGTAGGTAGGTGCACCAGGGCCCGGTGGAATGTCGGAGGGGGCCGTTGGGTGATGGAGCAGGGGGTATCGAAGGGTGTGGTGGGCAGCAGGTGGTGCTGCCGCACATCAGGGTGCTAGCTGTGTACAAGGCTACCGCAGAAGCACGTACCTTGTAGTTGGTGTTCGCCCTGCCATACAGTGGCACAACAGAGACATACACACACACACACACACCTAGGCTTGTGCCGGCGTTTTTGGGCCGTCTCTCTGCTTGCTTGGTGGAGTGCTGCGAGTCGGAGGGGTGTGGCCTGCTGGGCGTGCGTGCTTGTGCTCTTCTCGGGCTTTGGGCTCTCTGGTGGGGGGTGGGGGGTACCGGGTTGGGGGTGCAGGGTGGGTACTGCTGCTCGGCAGCTGGCTGCGGCGCGTTTCTGGGGTATGGGCTGGGGGAGCAGGGGCTCGTGGGTTAGGGGCGCTGGGTGGGGGCTCTTTGCCTGGGGGGGCCGTCGGGCTTGCTGTTCGCGTGGCGCCGCTAATGTGCTTTTGACCCCGGCAGGGGGTCGGGCGGCTTGCCTGGGCCTAGGGCGTTTCCCGCGTGGCTGTCCGTTTCCTTGTTCTTGCTCCGTCCAGGCTTGTGCCCTGGGTGCGGTGCGCTAGCGTGTGCGTGTGGCCTCGCCTGTGCCGTCTTTCGGGTGGCTCTTCACCCTTGCGAGGGGGGTGTGCCTAGGGGGCGTGCCTTATTTTGGGGGCCGCTCGCTTGCCTTGAGGACCCTTTCAGGGCCTCCGTGCTGTGAGCCGGCTCTGCGGAGCGGCGTAGCAGTGTAACAACCGTACGACACACACACACACACACACACACGGACCGCGCTAGACTTGCTACCTGCTTCGAATCTGTTACTAGTAATGCCTTTTGATATGCTATTGTGACCCCGCAACTGCATTCGTACACACGGACCGCGCGATCGGTGTCGCACGTGCTACGGGCCCACATCCACACCTCACCCACCTAGTTTACACCAGCACCCGCCACGCCCCTGCCCTCATCGCTCACCTCCGTCTTAACCCACCTCCGTTTTTATACCACACAGGAGCAGTGCACGGTGCTGGTGGTGTCGCACGACCTGGCGGAGATCGCCCCCCTGGTGGACTGCGCGTGGCGCATGCGGCTGGGGGGCACCTGCGAGCCGGTGGCCTGGCCGCCGCCGGACCTGGCGGGGCTGGAGCAGTGAGGCGCGGAAGCTGGCGGAAGCTGGGGTGGAAGCTAGGGAGAAGCTGGGATGGAAGCCGGGCAGAGCTCATGGGAGGGTGCAGAGGGGAAGGCATGGAGGCCGAGGTGGGCGCCATGCAGGGGTGCCGTCGTTGCATTAGCTGGAGGCGTTTGGCGTGATAAAGAGCTGCATGGATGAAGAGCTGCAGGGATGGAGCGGGTGGCTGAGGGGCGCTTCAATGTGGTGCATGGATGAGGTTGAGGCAGTGTGGGGCGGCGGGCACTTGTGGTGGTACCTGTGGTCGCTACTTGCGGGCTGCGAACGGGGCGCAGCAGGGCCAAAAGGCGAGAGGCGCGCCTGCTGTCATGGGCGCGTGTGGCAAGGGGCCAGATGGCCAGGGGTGGTGCGGAATAGCCTTGAAGCGCGATAGCAGCATATGGCAGTGGCGTGGGAAGGATCCAAGCTGTGGCCACACCTCTGCTAGGTCCGGGCCACCGTTGCGAATATGACGTCAGAGCCAATTTTCGTGAGTAGGTTGCAGGGGCTTGGAATTCGATCCTGGCAAGGACACGTGGGCGGATATCACGCCTCACCAGCCACAGCGACCTACGCTACCCAAGACTATGTAGAACCCAGCACACTGCCTGCTACCACCAGTAAACTCACAAACAGGGGAGAGGGTACTGGGAAAGGAAACAGGAAACAAACTACCAGCTGATGCCCGACGGTTCACCGTCCCGCCTGGTGGGCGGCAGTGCCCCAGCAGACTTACATGGTAGTAACGGTAGTAGTGTCGGTGGTCACTTGTGTAGCAACGTCGGGGCGGGTACCTGCTTGCGCGTTGCAGAGATAAGCACCTGGCCGGCATGCGCCCACACCCCTGAGGGGGCCAGGTGGCGGGCGGCATGCTCCTTGCTTGGCCCCACTCATCGACTCACGGCCCCCTCTGCATCCTCATGGATGGCCATGCGGGTCATCTTCCACGGCCCATCCCTCACAGTTTCCAAGAAAAGCTCCTACCGAGCTGAAGGCAGGGGCGTCCAACAT
Source organism: Chlamydomonas sp. KOR1 (assembly GCA_036984285.1). Taxonomy (NCBI): domain Eukaryota; kingdom Viridiplantae; phylum Chlorophyta; class Chlorophyceae; order Chlamydomonadales; family Chlamydomonadaceae; genus Chlamydomonas; species Chlamydomonas sp. KOR1. The sequence continues at coordinate 10,255 of BQMZ01000396.1, read as the reverse complement.
ATGAAGGCCTGATTGCCCTGCCTGATTGGGCAGAACTGTTGACAGCGGGATTTGGATTCCTATGCACTTGGCCATTGAAATTGCAAGCGCTACCACAATGTATTAAAGAGCGTCTGTGGGCGTTGTAAGCAGGTCCAGGCCTAGGCGCAAGCAACCCAGGGAGGAGGGAGCTCCCCTACGTGGGTGTACCGGCACAGCGCACATGCATGTGCGTGCATGCGTGCAGTGTACTACGGTAAGCTGTCATGATCCCGCCCGTGTACGTACCACTACCCCAAGTGGCATTGGGTATGCTCGTATGCACGTACAGAGGTTGCAGCAGCGAGCTAGCAACCTGCTACTACTGCTGTAACATCGCTGGGCGTCTCGTCTAGGGTCTGGTCCTCTTATTGACTTCCTCTGGAATATGCGTTTGTGCCTCCCCTCCCCTCCCCTCACCGCATCCTGCTACACACAGTCCTCCCCAATCCCTACCCGCGACCGTTTCACACACCCGACCCAGCCTACACGCTACAGACACAGCTAAACCACATGGTGCCCGTACACTCCGCACCTGAGCACCCTTATGTCGTTATCCGTGGTCGTTATCCAGCTCATTCATTACAGTACCCACTTAAGACAAACACATTCATGTACTGTTAGGCGTTGTCGCGCCTTACCGCTGACGCAGTTCCTAAATATACTGGCCAGACGTCGAAGATGGGCACGCGCTCTTGCCAGCGTAATCTTTTCCACAAGTAGTCACATCCTGCCAGTCCTGTACGGCAGCGCTAAAAGCCTGGCTCATGCATTGGGTCATGTCCGTGCTTTCTCAGTGAACTCATAGTCCGCACCACCCCTGTACTGAAACTTATCGAGGAAAACTGTGAGCGGGCGACAGCATCAAATATGTTTAGAGGTTTGCTTGGAGGCTTGTTCGGTGTAAGTCCTATCGGTGTACGTAGGTTTCAATGATCGGCACCGGCAGTAGCTCACTATTAGTCGCCATTTTACTGCGCCGAAATGCGTGAATAACGTTTTGGACGGCCCCCTCTCCGCGTCCCTGCAGAACAATGACCCTCCTGAACCCCCGCCGGGGTCCCCTGCTGGACAGCAAAACAACAAACCCAACAACAGGAACAACAACAACAACAACAATCCCATGTGGATGGTTGCTGCTGCTGGGGGCGTAGCCTTGGGCGCAGCACTCGCAGCCAACGCGTTGCGCAGCCGACAGCAGCAGTCTGCCGTTGGCGACAGCTTGTGCACATCCGAGAGCTTGTCCGCCTCTACGCTACCATCTCATCAGCAAAGGGGCCGATGCCTGCTGCCTGACAGCCAGGACGAGGACTGGGCCGACCTGTGGTCACGCATATGGCCCGACGGGTCTGGGCCGATACCTGACACAGCCATTGACAACACTGCCATGCCGCTGGCTGCGAAGCCCTCGGAGCGGGACCTGGCAGACTACGCCAAACGAAGAATGAGTAAGCAGATGACGCTGCTGTGCGAGGAGTGGGGGGCGTATGACGATGACAATAACCGCAACGTGGGCGACTTGGTCTTTGGTGGCATGCTGCCGTTCCACGGCCACAATGTCCACGTGGTTGTGGAGGTCAAGTACCTCGACTTAAGCAACGAGGGAAAGACTGCGCGCAGCAGGCGGACAGCCCAGCGGAAGGAGGTGAAGGGCCAGGCCACAAAGTATGCGTGGCTGTGGGCTCAACGGGACCACCGTTCATACCCCGTGATGGTCATCGGTGTGGCCCTCACGAACGAGGAGCAGCTGCCGTGTGTCTGGCTGACGCAGCAGAGCCGCTCTGACCGTGTCATTCAAATTGCTGAACCGGACTGGGACGGAGCCCGTTGAGTATGATAAGTAAGGGCAGCAAGGGGTTGGGCGCAGGGTTGGGCTCATGTGCACGTACGTGACGTGCAGTACGTACAATGGCATGTATGGAAAGAAATGATGTTGACACCAGGTGGTTAGCTTTACTGTACATGTCCATTATTATGATATAGATGTGACGTAAGTTGAGTAATGCCAATAGCTGAGACGACGATGGTATGCTACTGTGGTAACTTATGTGTCAAAGGCAGGGTAAATTGCATTTACCTTCTTGCTTGCTTGTCTATAAGAAGTAAGCACAGTTATGGCAGCTGACGGTTGACTTTGCAATGCACGAATTAGCATGAGTGTCAGTGTAAGTTCCGTCTTGTGCATGGAGGACCTAGTGTACTATTCTCTGACATCTTGCATGACAAGTTGAGACAGTCGGGTGCTACTTAGGGTTGCCAACCCGGTTGGCCCCAACGTTCCGGTTTTGGGCAATAATATTACGATTTTTCCGGTCGCCAAGGTTTATAGGATTTTTTTTGGCGCCAAACTGTAAGCGGACTTGAGATTCCTGTGCAATTTGTCTCTGAAATGTAAGCAGTACTCAGACAATTCCTCCGAGGCAGCCGTGAAATTTGTAAGCAGGTCCAGGGCGCCGCAGCCCAGAGACCGGAGCTCCCCTGCTGGATGTACCGGCACACTACTACGGATGCGCGTGCACGAACGTGCATACATGCTTGCAGTGTCCAGACCCCCATGTACGCCGTGTACACACAAAAACGAACCGACCCCCATGTGAACGATACTGTGCGGGTCCCGCCCGTGTACGTACGTACCGCTACTCCAAGTATCGGGGGGTACCGGGTGCACCCGTATGGAGGTGAGCGAGTTGCAGCTAGCAACATGATACAGTGTTACGCTCACAGCATCATCTTCTGCTACAACACCATTTGGGGCCTGGGGAGCTTTGCCCGACTGCCCCCATGGAAACTTGGAACACTTCCAATTCTTACGGCCGAAATTGCAAGCAGTTCTGTAACACTCTCCGGGAGAGGGGTTCCCATATTGGAAGCGCTAGATAAGACCGGAACACGGCAATGGAGATTGGCATGATGTTCCGTACATTTGCACGCGCTGCAGGGTGGAACTGGGTGGAATTGGGTGACATGTGGAACCGCTTGCCTGTGCAGCACCTGCAACCTAGACGCATAATTATAAGACGCAAGAAGATCAAGGAAAGCAAAGGTGGTGAGCCTTGTACTACCACATGTTAGGCCTGGCATGATGCCGTACCGGTAAACCTTATCAGCAACACAGGGTGTAGTGCGATTCCCTCCTTTACATTCCAGGTTCCCCAGCCCACGCCAACAACGGCCAACAACCCGTCGAGCCATCGTACGGTACCGGTACCCACGTCCCAGCGCAGCGATAGCCGTACTCCGCGGCATGTCGCCTTTGAGCCGCGCGTACGACACCTGCCTGCAGTCGAGGACATCCGCTGTACGATGCTGTATTGCAACAGGAAAAGAAGTGGATGGGAACCCAAAATCCCACCAAGTAAGTACGCTTTCTGATATCCACATCACCTGTCCAAGCGACCTGGTCCAACCCCTGCCACCGGGCAGGCAGCCCGTTGCGCCGCCAGCTGGGGACCTCAGCTCCCCTGCTGGGCGCAACCAACCATCTCACACCAACCATACATCTCCAACCATCCACCTCGCAGGGCCACACCTCCCCAACCGCTGCAGCTTGCCCGCGTTCATGGCCCGCGGCACGCACGTCCATGTCGCAACAGCACTTGGGCCGCTGCACGCGCTCGCAGTAGCTGCCCGTTAGTTATGCTCACCATTGCACGCTAGTGCGCATTGCAGCGCCCCTGACCAGCGTTGCAGCGCACGCCCCATCCGCCATCTCCAGTCCCCATCGCCTACCGGCGTCCTCCCATCCCAGCAACCTCTTATCTCCTCGACTGCTCCCTACATAGCGAACCCCACGTCTGTTTGTCTCTGCCCCAAACCAGACGCCAATTACCGGCAGCCTCCGTCCTCAACACTCCGCTCCTGTGCGGCGCTGCGGCCCCGTTCGCCACGCTTCCCTTCGCTCATCTACATCTACAGTCTCCACGGTTTCCTCGCCTTTTACACGAGGGAAATGCGTTTTGCTCCATTTAAGGGTACGGTACCCACAGCCCCACTCCTGTGCCCCATCGAGTGGAGCAGAGTGGAGCCCCAGCCACCAACCTCTCGTATGCATACAAAGTGCACACAATAGACACACCGTTCAACCCTGCGGTTTGCAGTGGACTCGGCCTCCCGCTATTGCCGCCAGCCACCTACCCCATACGATACGGCATGACCATACGCGAACATGCAGTGGGTCTCGCTGCTGCGCCCGTGCCCCCGGGCCCGGGGTCCCCCTTCACCCCCCCGCCTGCGCATGGTCCATCCTCGAGGGTGCAGCACACCGTGGCTCCGCGCCCCAGCCTACCCCGCTCCTTCAGCCCTTCACGTGCACACGCGTAGTCAGCCCTCTAGGTGAGCATACAGCATGCCGTGCCCCCGCGCTCCACGGCCCCCTTGAACCCTTCCCGCCTGCATGCGCACGGTGCCACCCGATAGGTGAGCGCGCTGTACGCCTTGCTCTCGCCCCCATGCCCCCTCTCTCCACCATGCCCCTTTGTCCGCTGGCTGCCTGTGGCACCACGACTACGCGAGCGTGTGGCATGCCGTGCTCTCGACCCCGTGACCCTGCCGCCCCCTTATCCGCTGCCTGCATGTTGGCACCACCCTCTAGGTGAGCGTGCGGTACGCCTTGCTCTCGCTCCACAGGAATGACCCGTCGTCGTAGATGGCCTTGACGCACAGGATGTACTCCGTGGCAGGCTTGAGGCCCGTGATGCGGAAGCGGTGCTCGCGGCCCTGGGGGGCAAGGGAGGGTGGGGGCGGGGGGCAGTTGCAAGGGAACAGGGGCAGGCGCGTCGGCCAACCAAGCGGGTGTTGTGGGCAGCGTGCAGGGACATGCACGTATCAAGGAGGTCCGTGTGTCAAGGACTCTGCGCAGTTTGTTCAGTTGGGCCGGGCCAATGCACCTCATATAGTCATATTTACAGTCGGGCGGTGCCCAAATGTTGTTCAGGATGCAAGCCACGGTGCGGAAGACGTCCCGTCGTGGTAGCAACTTGTGAGCACCCCTGCCACAGCCCCCCCCCCGGGTGCCCATGTCGCAACCACGTGTTCCCACGCACACCTCCCCCCTGCAGAGCGACACCTCTCCGCCCCACAATCTCAACCTGCTGCACCGCCCTTCCTCCCTCCCTCGCCCCATGTCCTAGGCTAGCCCCGTGCACCCCCCATCCCCCATCCCCTGCATACACGTAAGATCCTTGTTCCTTCTCCACACGCCGCCTCGGCTTGCTCCGGCCCCTCCCCGCTCCTCCACACACACCTGGTACACGTCCTTGACCACCCCCGTGCCTGTGGCAATCATGAGCTTGTAGCGCTCGATACGGTCCGCGTTCTTGGTGGGCGGCCGCCACGACAGCTCCAGGCTGGATACGCCGCACACTGTGTGGGTGCAATGGAGGGGGAGTGGACGTAGTGCGACTGAAGGGCGGGAGCAATGGGGATGGCGCGCGGAATTCCCGGCATTCCTGCTTGTTTCGTATAGGCTTGCTCGGTTTAGGGGCGGTGCATGTGTGGCAGGGTCGCGAGGGAAGCTCCCGCCTGAACACGTCGCACGCCGCACACTGCAGGAAGAAAGGTTGGCGGACCCCATGGCGGCCAAGCATCAATCGCACCACTACCAAACGAAGTGTCGGTGGTGCAGGGTGCGGGCGGGCCGCACTGCTCCGCGCCCAGCAGGCCCACATCGTCAACCCGCTCCAGTTTCCCTGACGTGCACACCTCGCCATGTGCCCCGCATGTCCCATACCCCATGCATACTCTCCCCCCACACCCTTCTGTTCCATGCCCCACCACCCACCCACTCACCCGCGTCGTCGCTCAGCTCCGGTCCAGCTGTCCGCTGAACCCTGCTGCGCACCGCTCGCCACGTACCCCATGCGTGCACCCCTTTCTGTCCTATGTCCCTCCCACCCCCGGTCGCGTCATCGCCCAGCTCCGCCTCCCTAGGACCGCACGCCTCCTCCACCCTTTCACAACACCCAGCCTGCTGGCGTTTAGTTCCCCACCACACCAGCAACGGCACACCCTGCTCCTCCTACCCACCACACCAGCAACGGCACACCCTGATCCTCCTACCCACCACACCAGCAACGGCACACCCTGATCCTCCTACCCACCACACCAGCAACGGCACACCCTGCTGCTACTCCTCATACCCACCCGCGTCGTCGCTGAGCTCCAGCTTCTCGCTGAATCCGCTGTCCTTGCGCCGGTTGGCCCGCAGCCGCTCAATGTCCTCAGGCAGCGACCACTCCGTGATCTGCACGGAGCAGGGGAGGGGACAGCTGTGAGGGATCACTGGGACTGTAGGACCACTCGGACTGTGGGACCACACCGTGATCTGCAGTCAGGCACAGGCCGGATGGGATGAGGCGGCAGTGGTGAGCCAGGGGAGAGGTGTGCGTGATTAAGCGGGCCCAGTCCAAGCCAGGGTCCGTGGACACCATGAAATACCAATAGCATTAAATACCAATAGCATTACCATACCAATACCAATAGCATTAAATACCAATAGCATTAGATACCAATACCCAACCTGCACCAAACCAAAAGGTCGAACATGCAGGTATGCCGTGGAAGTGGACGGGGCGGTCGTGTGCATGGGTGGGCAGGGTACCACTATGCACTCATCAAGCAACAGCCGCCAAACGTGCCCATGCACCTCCCTCCGGTCCCCTCCGCAACACACTCCCCTCTTAGGTAATCCCATGGAGACAAGACACACCGACGCTAATACACGCCCGCACCTGCAGCTCGATCCCACAGCTGGTCCTGCGCGCAGGACTTGAGGGTCCCGCTAACACACACGGAGACAGGACACCCGGAATCTTGCACACACCCGCACCTGCAGCTCCCACAGCTTGTCGTGCATGGATGGCTTGACGGTGTACTGCCTGTTGGCGTGAAAGGTGGTGTAGGCGGCGTGCGGCTTAAGCCACATGAGGGAGGACGCCCAGCTTCCGTCGTCCAGCGTCTCCCAGCGGGGGCTGAGGGGCAGGGAGAAGGAAATGGAGAAGCACCGGTGAGCAGCTGAGTAGCTGGAGTACTGCACGCTTTTCCATCAGAGGGCTGCTCCAAAACCGGTAACGGTAAGAGCTACAGTATACTTTGTGCTTACACTGCAAATTGGGCTTGCAACAGGTGCGTACGGAGTAAACAAGCAGCCAGATCTGGTAGCAGGACGTGCGGCTGTCGCCATGGCTCATCCGTGCATCGCAATGGGCTCACACGGTACACCTTCAACCTCAAAGAATTCCGAACTCCAGCACTGCACCTAGCAGACGTTCTTGCCATCGCCGTCGTGCCCTTCCCATTCGCCTACACCCTTCCACCCAGTCCAAGTAACCACCGCCCCCACCTCCCTCCCCACCCCTGTCCCCACCTGTACAGGTCCAGCGCCCTGGTGTCTCCGAGGCACCTCCCCATGGCGGAGCACCCCCCGGCCACCAGCAGGTACTTGCCGGTCACGTGGGCAGCAGCACCCTCACGCGGCTCGGGGGGCTGGCCCATCTGCATGTGGGTAACACAAAGCAGGGCAAGAGGATGGGCTGGGTAACACAAAGCAGGGCAAGAGGATGGGCTGGGTAACACAAAGCAGGGCAAGAGGAGGGGCTGGGAAACACAAAGCAGGGCAAGAGGATGGGCTGGGTAACACAAAGCAGGGCAAGAGGATGGGCTGGGTAACACAAAGCAGGGCAAGAGGATGGGCTGGGTAACACAAAGCAGGGCAAGAGGATGGGCTGGGTAACACAAAGCAGGGCAAGAGGATGGGCTGGGTAACACAAAGCAGGGCAAGAGGATGGGCTGGGTAACACAAAGCAGGGCAAGAAGATGGAATGTGGGCAGTGCCTCCTGCCGCAAATTATGTATCACTACCTTGATCTGGAGCCATGGATTCATTTCGGCAGGCCAAGGTACTGATTTTTTATGCGCCCTGCAACCCGGCTATGACATTAATAGTATCACAGTACATACCAGTCCTGATCCCCTCACGTCCACGGCAATCAGGCTGCAGGTCAGCTTCTTGACACCCGCACATCGCCCCCTCCCTCGCCCTTCATACAGGCCTACGTCATCCTGTCCCTACATCAACCTTCATCCACTCACGTGCACGGCCACCGGGCTCCACGTGCGGTTCTCCACAACCCCGCATCTCCCCCTCCCTTACCTTTCACACCCGCCTACGGCATCCTGTCCCTACATCAACCTTCATCCACTCACGTGCACGGCCACCGGGCTCCACGTGAGCTTCTCCAGGTCTAGGTAGTGCACGTCGTTGAGGCAGCGCCCCCCGTCGTGGCCCCCGAACACGTACAACCGCCGCCCGTCGTCCGTGCACGTGGCGGCAGCACCTGGGACGTGCGTGGGTTAGGGCATAGGGGTGCGTGGGTTGTTACGTGCATGATGTGCGATAGACGTGTGCAGCCAACACGGGAGGCGTCGTCCACACACTCGGCAGCAGCCCCTGTGAAGAGGCGGATTGAGCGAGCATCAGGTGCGCCCCTTGCACCCATTCCCATGTGCCCCGTATGCCCACCTGTCCGCGGCGACGGCACCGTCCCGAAGGTGCTGACGTGGCTCCACTGGCTGCCCTCCCCGTCGTACGTCCACACGTCGTTGAGCAGCACGCCGTCCGCCGCCACGCCCCCGAACACGAACACTCGGTCGCGGATGCAGCACGACGCGTGGCCAGAGCGGGGCAGCGGCCGCTCGTTGCCCTGGGGGCAAGGGAGGGTTGAAGGTCGGGGGTCAAGGGACGGAAGGCGGGGTGCTTGGGTTTGAAGGCGCACGGGGATTCAGGGCATTGTGGGGGGTAGGCGCAGGGGAAGGGGACCCGCATGCAGGGAATTTGAGCGATGTAGCATGCGATAGGCGACAGGGACCCTTAGGCATGAGTGTGCTGCACACACTTGGTCCTCCCGGCCCCTCCATGGCTTGAACACAACCATACGACTGGAGGTGCCGCGTGCCCTGCTGACACGTGTCCCATCTCCTACCCCGCCGCATGCCATGTGCAGCCCGCGGTCCCCTCCCTCCTGTGCATTGCATGACCCACGTGTGCGCCCCCCTTTCCTCCCAATGCAGTGCCCCTGTACTGTGCCGCAGCGCGTTTCCATTCCCGCCTACCCCGCCCGCCCCCGACCCCCATCAACAACCCTCCGCACCCGCTTTTACCTACTGTGTCCTCCACTGCATGGTGTCTCATTACTGAGCCCCTTGTGCCACTTTGTCCGGAGCGCCCACCCCGCTCTGTGCACCTTGCCCCCCTCGCTCCCTTCTCACCCCACAGCCCCCATCTTGAGCTGCGGCGTCATCGACTTCATGGCGGCATGCGCCCACCCCTCTTCAAGTGCACCGCATGCGAGGGTTCAGGGTTCTTCCTAATGATGTCCCATCTCGCCGGACCCCGACCCGCCCCAAGCACACCACGTTACCGGTACTCCGTTCCCACTGTCCCCACCCACCTTGCGCACCTGCATCATCTACATGGTGCCTTGTCCTGAGCCCTGCCGTCGTTGCCGCCCCAGAAACCCATCCCCACCTCACCCACCTCGCCCACTTCGCCCTCCCACAGGCCCCACCTTGAGCTGGGGGTCATCCACTTCATGGCAGCCCGCCACCCACCGCCTTCAAAGGCACCGCATGATTAGCACTTGCGTCTCCCCGCCAGTACTAAGCCGCCCAACTTCCCGCCCACCTTACTCTGCGGCGCAATTCCCTGCATGGTGTTCTCCTTCCCCCACAGGCCCAACCCCAACTCAAACTACCAAAATTCGACTCCGATTTGTCCCTCGCACCCGCATCCCCCACCTTGAGCTGCGGCGTCATCCACTTCATGGTGTCCCATCAGGCCAGACCCCGACCCCAAGCACGTCACGCACATGACGTTACCGGTACTCCATTCCACGTGTCCCCACGCACCCATCCACCTAATGGTGCCTCCTCCTGAGCTCTGCCGTTGTTACCACCCTTCATCCCCCACCCCAACCCCCTTTTCCCTCCCACCCCACATCCCCCACCTTGAGCTGCGGCGTCATCCACTTCATGGTGTCCGTGTTGAGCAGCGCCACGTCGCTGGAGGTGCTGCCGTCCCCCCGCACGCCGCCGAACACCAGCAGCTTGGTGCGGCCCACCACCACCGCGCTGTGGCTGTGCAGCGGCAGCAGCGTGCGGCCCAGCCCCGGCCGCTCCCACGTGCCGCTCTCCACGTGCAGCAGCGCAGCGTCGCGGCCCACGGACTCGGCGGCGCCGCCGC